>JAPFFP010000012.1:20201594-20219778 GCA_026153255.1 Solanum medicagineum
ATCAAAACACTAGCTCATCTCTTCTAGCCTAGCCTCGATAGACAGAGTCACCTGGTACCTATTGCTGCGCGGTGTATCTCGTGAAATTAGTTCTCACAATTATCCAAAAAACTACTACACTAATCAATTTCTCTAACATACTAATCTCAACTCATAAGATTTCAAATGCCTAATTACTTGAAATTAATAGTTCAAATGAAACACAAATTATCTAAAAAAAAAAAAACCAACTATAGAACGGCAAATTAGTACAGATACACATATTTTAGAGAAAGACGAACTTACAACTCAATTTCCCCGGAGAAAAATAAAAGCCGATGATACACGGGGAAAGTAGTTTCAACTTCTTTCGCCGGAGCAGACGAGCGCAAATTTGAAACTTGTAGAAACTTGAGGTCCTTATCTGCAAAAATAAGACTGTAAAACACCAATCGCCGTTCAACTTTTCCGGCGCCGGTGAGAGAGTAATTTACTCTCACTATTTTTCAATTTCACACTAAAATTAGCACTTTATATTTTGGATAAGAGAAGAAGGGACTAGAACCCAAAGGATTGTTTCCAAAAGAAGATTCTCTTTATCCCTAAAATAAATAAAATAAAATTTTTAAAAATAATGGATTTTAAACTCTATTTAAAAAACTTTATTGTAATTTCAAGAAGCAAAAATTTGGATTTATCATAATTAGTAGCATGCAAATGGTCAAATTGGTTGAGCATGTGATAGGAAATTGTATTACGTTCAAAATTTTAATCACGTTTTATCGGTTGAGCTTGTGATAGGAAATTTATTTAAAGTGATTTATCTCTCATTTATCCATAAGGGTGGTCGAGGTATTTTCACATCAAATTACTCTTAAAAAGTAAAAAACAAACTCCAATTTGTATTCACGCGCAAACACAACGTAACTAATTTTAAAAATTAATTTTTCATTTCGAAACAAAAGTTAATTTTTTTTGCAAATTTTGAAGCATTGACTTGTTAACAACTGTCTTCTAAGCACCAACAACAACAATATATCCAGTGAAATCTCACAAGTGAGATCTAAGGAAGGTAAAATGTATGCAAACCTTACCACTACCTCATAGAGATAGAGAGGTCGTTTCTGAAAACTGCCTTCTAAGCAAAGTGTAAGAATGTAAAAAACAAAACAAGTCCAATGCACAAAACATTTTGCATTCACATAGGATTCAGAGAAGGACTGCATCCAAGGAATGTAATGTAAACCGCTGAATACAAGCATTAGTGACTGCTTTCACGACTCGAATCTCTGACCAACAAAGCCAGCTTGAAAGATGACTACAAAACCAAAAATTTGGTAGGAAAAGGAAGAAGAAAAGAACAAAACACAGAAATTAGAAACCAACAGATTCTCATTATTTCCTGTAAACTATGGTCATTTAAGGAAGTGCACAGAACAGAAAAATCTTGTATAAAGTTTACCATGCTCTCACTAAATCCACTTTGACTCTTGTTGAACTCTGAATAAATTTTACTATCAATATCTTCTACCACTCTATGTTCTTGATACTATCTTTAACACGTTCGTTACCAAGAATCATAAACATTCTCAATCTGATCAAACTAACTCCGTGATACTGCTAACTCGTTGTCAATGTATCATCACAATAGAAGGGCATTGAGAACTCTGTTATCTCCAGCGTCTTCAAAAAATGTTCCAGATACTGAACTGAAGGTTGAACAATATGTTTCATCAATTCAAGTCACGCTGAGAAATGTCCTCTCTACACTTGTGTTACGTGCCTCCTTGAGCGTCCTTGCTATAGAAGGGGATAAGGGGGACGGTCTATTTGATGTTGTGTGTGGGAACGCTCAAGTAAAATTTGGTGTTTCTGAAGTCGTCCAGGAGGGGGTTATATCCATCTTTAGTTCTCGTCTTTGTTGGGAGTCCAAATTCTTCCATAAATGCTGCTGTGTCGAGCTATAACAAATATTTACATGAATGAATATAGACTGACGAAAAATACAAAAGAAGCACTTTGGTTTCTCACAGCTGAAGGGTAGGAATTACCGAAAGAGTACGTCGTTTCTTTCCCCGCTTCAATGACTCACCATCTTTTTGCTGTTTCATCCACCCAGAGCAGTAATGATCCATCCGTTCCAACAGCAAAAAATCTGTTGGAAAGAATATGTCGGCATCCCCCTGCAATGTGGCCAAGTACAGATGTCATTATACTAGAGATATTCAAAGTTTCACTGCATGGTGTATTTGGCTCAACAAAACCATTCTATCTAGAAAAGTCCATACGTCCATAGGACGAAAAGAAGGGAACAAAGAAAGATTAAGCCAATCAAAATCACTTTCGTGAGCAAAAGAGTTTCTAACATGACTACTCATCAGTCCGTGAACTGTGACCACAGTAGAGAAGGGTGAAAAGAAGAACAAAGTATTCTCTAAGCTGGAGCGGAAGTCCATTAAGCAAATACCTCGTATAAACAACATTTCAAGATAAAATCGAGGGAGGAATACACAAGATAAGGGGAGAAGATCACCTTTGCATCCAAATAACTGTTGTAATCAGAGCTGCTGCCATCTTTCTGCATTCAATATGAAAAGGGTTACGAATTTTCAAGACGTCCGTTTAACTTATTATTGCATTTTAGCCGTATAGTTCATGTTTTAAATTTTATAAATGGTTTAACAACTGATGCAGACAATTGCTTGATTTGACAACCCACTGCAGTCCTCCAACCACCATCACCCAAAAAATGACACCATTGTCTCATTGGACAAACTAATTTGACTAAGATGTTTTGTCGTACGAGTATAATCAAAGATCGGAAGAGGCTACAAAGAAGCGCAGAAAATCAACGGAATGTACCTTGGTTGAAACCAGTGGAGCTCTTTCACCAGGAATTTGAACATCAGGTAGATAACTGAAATCGGAAGCGATTAAAGACATCTTCGGTAAAGCCCCATGTAAAACTTCAAGAAGTTTCTGAATTTTAGGAAGTAGTACTGCATGAGTATTTGATATTTTTTACCAAGCCTGAGCATTAAATATGTTAACCTAAACTGAGGAAAGGCCTCAACGACATTGCAGAATTATTACCAAGCAACCGGTGGGAAGCCAACACCATCTTGGCTTAGGAAAGACTTTTGCCCAAATGTTTTTCAAGACTGAACTAACCCTTGTAGCATCAGGCATATCTATGATTTCCATGCAAGATTTGATTAAAGGGTCTTCAATTGGCCTATACAACTCAGAGAATTTTTCCCTGTTAAAAGAAGGCAAATATGTGTTTTAGCATTACAGACAGATTGAAAATCTTGCTTGGCCATTAAACCTGCTAATAAAATCGCCAATCCAAAATAATTCAGCATCAAGCTAAATCCAGCTATGTAGCAGGCTTATCCCTCTTATCTTCTCTTACTCTTTGTGTGCAAGGAGTGAGGAGTGGCATAAAAGATCCTTGTGACAAAGAACCTAGCGAGGAGTGGCGTAAAAGATCCTTATGAATAAGAACCTTACTGCTGCTTCTATTAGTGCACAAAAATTATCAATCAAAGGGCAAGGAATCATTCTATCAATATGTGTCTAGAAAGTCCTATTTTCCCTCAATAATTTCTTTTCTGCAGAGATGGGATAAAACTCTATGAATAAAGGACCAAACAGCCAAAGAGAAGAAGAGAGAAAAAGAGGTACACGTAAGACATCTCAAGGCATAGTTAACAAATAATTTCATTAATAGCACTCAAGGTAAACATAAATCCCAGATGGCCTACAATGCATGGATGATCACACTGAGCTGTAATGTAGATAACTATGCTTGTGCAAATACTTTTTTTTTTGCAACATCCTTGAGGCTATCCACCTATATACTCTTGAAGAAACATCTCAGTCAGAAATGTAAAAAATAAGATAGAGATCCAGAGCACTAAGCGCCAATGTCATTTAGATAGTACAAAGTGAATTACCCTTCTTTTCTTTCAACCCACACTTCCATCCATGGAGACGTTTGATTCTCAGAGTAAATGAGATCATGAGGAAGATTGTCAAGCACCTAAAAGATTATTCAATCATTAATAAGCTCAACGAATAAAGACGATGGTTCAATATCAACTACATGGATATACTACTTAGTTTAGGTCAGAAAATTATTCTTTATGAGGACACAACCTTTCGGGCTCACATTTTAATGGGGTACTGCAAAATCCAGAATACAAGAATTGAAGATAACATTCTTGTATGACTTGCAAAGTGCTCCTTACGAGCATGTCATATCTTTGTAATCAGGGAGTCAACCTTTCACCAACTAATTAATTTCTTTCATCATATTGAGCTTCATAAACCAAGTAAGAAATCAAACCAGTCACTTTTAATACACAGAGTAATTTACCATATTTTCCTAAGAACATAAAAATTAGAAGAATTAGACAAAGTAGGAGAGCTTTTGAGGTCTAGACAATGATTTTTCACATATGAGGAATAGCATCTTATTCTTAATTTTTGGGTCACACATATAGTCCTTGTCCATAGAAAAGATTGGATAACGTTTGTAGAGAACCATATATTATGAAGGCTCACTACTCTTTGGTACATGGCTTGTATATGTTTTTGCTACATTAATAGAACTATTTACCTTATTATGAACAAGAAGAATTAAGATAATAGTCATACCTCAAGCATGATAACCCAACAAGGTTGTTCATTCACATCGCCTGCTTCATCAAGAAAACTTCTTTTAGTATGCAGTATAGGTCAACCTTCTTTAGAAATCAAACAAGCTGAATTTCACTCCACCATAATAGGATCAGTGAGCCAGGGTGTACTTACATATATATCATCTATGACAATGCAACTTAAGCTGTTAAGCAACAGCTTGTTTGCTTATTTTATCAAGAAACCATTAAGCAATAGTAGTAAATAAAGAACACGATTAGATAGAAAACAGTATCATACCCCATCCATTCCTGTCAGTAGCATCACGCCGCTCAACTCTAAACTTTGATAAGTGGCTATCAACTTCACCAACAGTTTGAATCTGCTTTGCTGCAAGTGAGGAACTGATTTCAACAGAACTGTACTCAAGAGAAGATGGGCTTTAGTATTTCTTTAAGGATTGATTGATTGAATGAAGCACATGTGCGGAAAAGAATGATAAAAGGAGTAGCATAGAATATGTTGCACTAACATTCTGCTCAAGATGTGTTTAAACTTACTGGATGCCCTTTTGAAACTTTAGATGCTTCAACTGTGAAGTTAATATTGATTTAAGAATTAGTACAAGTTTTTATAAATCATTTGTTGTCGCAATCATAAGAAGATATAACCATTTAATGGTTACACACTTTTGACTTGTATTTAACATTACTTGATAATCTTTTTCAGCTTCTTGAACTTTCTTAATCGATGAAAAGCATATATTCGTCTACTTTCTTTGGTGTCATGTTGGTAACAGGGAAATAGAAGAATCACTTTAACCTTTCAATTAATATGCTATGAGAGAACTTGAGATGCACCATCTATGTTCCACCGTAAAGGTGACTTCAATATGTTTTAACAGAACGCATGGATTGATATCAACCAAGTATGCATCCACTATCGTCTACTCAAAATCTAAGGAATTGCCCTTCTAAACTTTATTATTTAGACCCTCTAAGCAGCTAGGTCACAGAATTACATGATTTTAATCATAATTACAGCATATACATTAGATCTGAAAAGCTGCAATAGCTATTAAAAAAGAAATATGTTTGAAGAAAGAGGGAATAAATTGTACTCTCATGAACAGAATTGACTTTAACTGCCCTGGAAATAATGCATGTACACCTAATCTATGAAAACAATCTTCTGCACCAGAAAAGCAAAACTGAGATCAATTAACTTTTTCCTTCCTAAGTGTCCCATTTGGCTAAGAAATTTTAGACAACCTGAGCATCTACTCTAAAACCTTGAGGCCATTGATGGAGTGGTCGAAGACCATAATTAATTCACCGGCAGATCTTAATGTGGAGTTATGAGATTCTAAAGTACTTGTTTTTTTTTTTTGGACAAAAGGAGTCTAAAGTACTAAACAAAGGTTTTCTCTGAAAACCGTATGGAAGAATCTAAGTATTTACCTAAACCCAAAGACCGTGAATGGAGTAGCACAAGACCTTTAATAAGGCCTTTTGGATGCCCTGAGGTACTTAAACAAATTTGTCCATCGCTTTATTTCATGCATAATTTGAAAGAATTTTTTAACCTGTAACACTAAAGCACCATGACACATCGAGTTCATCATGTGTAACGTTCTCAATTAGGAAAGGCATTAGGAGCACATACATGTAACTGATATTATCATAAACTCTTGTAGGTGCATTTAACTTTATGTAATCCAGGATGCCTTTTGCACAGGTTCCTGATCCACCACCTATTTCATATATCTACACCCAAAAAGCTGACGGTCAAAATATAAAGCAAGTGAAGGATTTGTCAATAAAAGTAAAATTTTAATATGAATAACTAATGAGCATGTATATTAATAAGCTTCAGTGGACAATGAAAGGATCGTAATGCAACTAAAAAGCTACTTTCTTTCAACATTAAGGAACTTACTTTAAGTGGAACAGATAGGTTTGTAGTACGCAAAATGGATTCAGCTATCCCATGTGCATACCAGGGCTGCAAAAATTCTAAATGACATGAATTCATCTACCTAGTCAAATAGTAAGCAACAAAAAGATTGTGAAGACTAAAGAGGAAAGATTCATATAGACGAAAATTTTGGTTACCTCATAAACTGTCTTAAAATGAACATGAACCTTTTTACCAAACTATCCAAACAATATGGACAAAAAGTAACCTCATGCAACCGACTACACATACATGACCAAAGTCTCATAAGCATGCGCCCTATCTCTATTTTGTGAATATATTGTTTACACTAATTAAATGAGACTGAAACTTTATTAAGGTCAGTCGTGATAAATATTTCAACTTGTTTATCAAAATATTTCAAATTACTAATCTCCTTAATTAATACTAATTGTCGAGGGTCTATCCAAAACAACCTATCCACCTTTGAGGCGAGGGTAAGGTCTAGATACACTCTAACGCCCTGACCCCACTTCGTGGGACTAGGCTGGGTGGTTGTTGTTAATTAATACTAGTTATAGAGTGAATCTTTACATGTTCTTTTCGTAATTAGGGTCAAAACACTTCTGGAATGCTTTACCATACACAAACTGCTCCTACAATACTAGTGAAGGCATTGGCTAACCACAAACTGCTATTATCCAAAAGTACTTTTGTAACTCCATTTGACAAGAAGTACTTCCCAAAACAAGCAATTTTTGAGGTCTAGCAGAGAAATGGGTTTCCCAAGGATATCCTAGCAGATAGTCTACATTATTTTCTCACATATAATTAGCAATCACACTTAGAAGGGAAAAAAAAAACAATAACATTACCTTAAAAAGCTCCACTGGAGTAAACCATGAAACATCACTCTGCTTGTAAATCTTATCCAAATGATTCATGTATGCTTTCCTACCTAAAACATTCAAAAGTCATATTTTCCATCTGATTAGGGCAATATATCATAGATTTACTGAATTTAAAAAAATGACATCTACTTTTAGATTGTACAATCATGCGACTGAAAGCATCATAACATTTCATATCTCCTGCTTTCTTAGTTTTATAAATTCCTTGTAATTACTGTTTAACTAATGAAATTGTTAGAGCAGTTTGAGGGATAGTTGTTCAGGCTTGTGCACATACTCTTGAAAGTTTGGTTTTTTCAATAGGAAGCTAGGAACCATTGGCCGCAAATTCGACAAAATTAAGATGAATTGTCTTATTTGATTAAAATTCAACATTTCAATGATAAAACTACTTGATTTCTAAGTCTAGCAGTTCAATCTTGAAAGACTGGAATTTGAAGCATTGCACTTCATATTAAAGAGAAACCTGCTTGCGTAAGCTTCATAATAGCACAGTTAGTAGTCCTAAGCTCTTATAAACAATGAATAATGCTATCTGAATAGAGCTATAAATTGATACAACGGATTATAATCAGATTCCAGCTTAGACTTGAGCATAGTTTTTGATTGATTCTGCTTCATATTAAACTCTTACTGATCGATTGCTCTCCAACTAATTTAAGATTGAGTGTTACTGAGAACTTATGTAGCTATACAATTCAACAAATCCCTATTAAGTCATTGAATAGACAAGAAAAGGGTAAAGTATAATAGGATCCAATTACCTTCAAGCCTATTGAACTTAATGCTACTATCGAGCACTCCAACTGATGCTGATTTCTGAGAGAAATACCCGACATTTGGATCATACAATGCCTTGTGAATAAAATCCCTAACCTTCACATTACCAAGGAACATGAAAATAAGCCAATATTCAAGGAAAAACTAAAGGGTGTGTTTGGTATGCCATAAAAAAGTTTTCTTGAAAATGATTCCTTGACAAAATCATTTTCCGCTGTCCATTAACTTGAATAGTGAAAAGTACTTTCACCAAGAACAATTTTTACACTAACAGTTGAAAATAAAGTCTTGGATCATATAATACCTAGTAAAAGTAATCTCTAACCTTCACATACCAAAGACCATGAAAAATAAGCAACTATTCAAGGAAAAACTAAAGTGTGTGTTTAGTATGCCATAAAAAAGTTCTCTTGAAATGGTTCCTTGACGAAATCATTTTCCACTCTCTCTCAACTTGAATAGCAAAACATGCTTTCACCAAGAACAATTTTTTCACTAACTGTTAAAAATAAAGTCTTGGATCATATAATACCTAGTAAAAGTAATCTCTAACCTTCACAATACCAAAGACCATGAAAAATAAGCAACTATTCAAGGAAAAACTAAAGTGTGTGTTTACTATGCCTTAAGAAAGTTCTTTTGAAATGGTTCCTTGACGAAATCATTTTCCACTATCTCTCAACATGAATAGAAAAACGTGCTTCCACCAAGAACAATTTTTTCACTAACCGTTAAAAATAAAGTCTTAGATCATATAATACCTAGTAAAAGTAATCTCTAACCTTCACAACACCAAAGACCATGAAAAATAAGCCACTATTCAAGGAAAAACTAAAGTGTGTGTTTAGTATGCCATAAGAAAGTTCTCTTGAAATGGTTCCTTGACGAAATCATTTCCACTATTTCTCAACTTGAATAGCAAAACGTGCTTTCACCAAGAACAATTTTTTCACTAACCATTAAAATAAAGTCTTGGATCATATAATACCTAGTAAAAGTAAACTCTCACCTTCACAATACCTAAAAACATGAAAATAAGCCAATAAATCAAGGAAAAACTAAAGGGCGTGTTTGGCATGCCATAAAAAAGTTCTGTTGAAATGGTTCCTGACAAACTCATTTTTCCACTATCTGTTAACTTGAATAGCAAAATGTGCTTTCAACAAGAACCATTTTTTCACAACAACAACATACCCAGTAGAATCCCACAAGTGGGGTCTGGGGAAGGTAGAATGTACGCAGATCTTACCACCGCCTCATAGAGGTAGAGAGGCACGAACCATTTTTTCACTAACAGTTGAAAATAAAGTCTTTGGATCATATAATGCCTAGTAAAAATCATTTCTAACCTTTACAATACCAAAGAACATGAAAATAAGCCAATAAATCAAGGAAAAACTAAAGGGTGTGTTTGGTATGTCATAAAAAAAATTTCTTGAAAATGGTTCCTTGACAAAATCATTTTCCACTGTTTATTTTCACTTTTCACCAAGAACACATTTTTTTCACAAATTATGAGCTGAGTTAGTTTCTTTTATCAAATATCTATGAACAAAATGAAAGCAATCATCCAAAAATTGAATCTTTTTCCAGCATACCAGATACACATATATTATAAAAAGAGAATTAGATAACTTACAAGAATTGGGGTGTCCCCAACAATGTGAGTAGAAAACAAAGCTGAAGATGGCTGACACAAGAACTCAAAAGGAATCACTGAACACAAAATCATTAAAATTTCAGAAAATTTCAAGAAAATTAATAAAAAAAAATACAGAGAAGAAGAGAAAGGAACTACCTTTAGGTATGTGGAAAAGGGAGAAAAGATTTCGAGAAGAGAAGGATAGAGGAGCCATAACAATTTCTTAATTTTGTCAATTTTGAGTTTCAGATTTGAAGGGTTTTTGTTCTTCAAAGGGTTTAAGGATTTTTTTATATATATTTTTAATCCTTTACATTTTGATTTTCTTAAGGATAATGAAATTGTCCTAAAATCCATAGAAAAATTTGATGAAATTCTTTTGAAATAATTAAATCCATAAGTTTACTAAAGGATCATGCACTTTTTAACCCATATTTTTTTTTTAAAAAAAGTTAAAAATTACTTTTGCAAGCTATGATTTCAATACTCCATGTGTTTCATATTAAGTGAATTATCATATTAAAAAAAATAAAAATAAAATTTAATCATGTTTTGCCATTTTTACCTTTTTCAAACTCCGCACACTCATTTAATGTATCATTTATTTCTTATAAAAAACTTAATCTTAGAAACTTAATTAATGAAAAATAAAATTGGAAAAAAATTTCAACACATCCTTTGAAAGTGAACAATTCACTTATTTTGAAACATCAAAAAATACTTAACAATTAACTTAATATGAAACGGAGGGAGTAATTAATTAGTTGTATAATAATAAATAAAATTATGGATTTGATGCATCAACAAAGCAGAAGAATAAGAGCTTTTACGAATGAGTTAAGAAAAAGGTTAGTATTGTAATAAAAAATATTAAATAAATATGTATAGATTGATCTATGTCACCTTTATAAATTAGAATTATAATTCATTTAAAAGATGTAGCGTCTGAAATTATATGTGAGTAAAATTTATATGTATTTACCTATGAACTTCAGTTTATTTCGTCACATATAATTAAAATTAAATCAGTGTATAATTTTAATTATTATTATTTGAACTTCAATCGTATGTGCATGAACTTTGAATACAAATGACTGAAATTAGATAAAAATATTAAACTTCATAAATATTTGCTCGAACTTCAGATATATTAAGTTTAAAGGTATCTTTATATATAAAAAAATTTAAAAATAAATATAAATTAAATAACAATATTTGTTCCCTTCAATTTTGAGTTCAAAATCAACTTGTCTATGCTGAGGTCCACTCAAACCGACCCATGTACCTGTCTATTTCAACTTAAATTATTTGTAATAATTTTAATTTAAGTTTCACTATTTTTCCTGCAAAACAATGATGATTCAATTAATTTTTAACTACCATTAAGAGATTATAACAATAATAATAAATAAATAACAATAATAAACTAGTTACTCTTCTGTCACAAAATAGAATCACACAACTATTACTTGAAGAGTTAAAATTATACAACCATAAATATTGTCATTTTATAATATCTTTATATAGTTTAGTTTTGAATATCTTTGCATTTTTATTTGATATTTCTCATAAAAGAACCAATTGGTTTAAAATGGAATAATTATAAGAAAGTTATAGCGTGCAATATAATCAAAAATTTTTAGTTGAAAATTAAATAAAAAGTCACGAAAATTGATAATAAGTAAATGATTGATTATGACAGACGAAACCGTGCGTATAATTATGTGTAACAGGATGTTGGTTTTATAAGGGATGATTTGTTAGGTTGATATTTCATATGTATGATGTGGAAACAAATAGAATTAGTCATGTATGAGTAAGCAACGATGTGTAAATATTGTTGCAATACAAAATGTTCTTGACACGAGAACTTATTGATTGTGATATACTTATACCTCATACCTCACACAAAAAAATTATTCGTAGGAAGAGATTTCAGTAGTCCCATATGATCCACACATATATTAAATGTCTTAATTTGACCCTAAACGATAATAACTTTTGATTCAATATATTCCAAAGACATATTATAAAAGAAAAATCATGTAAATCTCAAAATATTATAATCATAATTATCATTAATTTATATGATTTGACATAAACACTAAGAAATAAATATAAATAGAAAGGGAGTCTTAGAATAATTGATAAAGTTGCTATCATGTGATCAAAAGTTCACTAGTTAAAACAATCTAATATAAATACAAGCTAAGAATGCATACAATAAATCCTATTTTTTGGTCAAATCCTTCCCCGAACTCTGCAAATCATCAGAATTTTAGTGCACACAATTTGTCCTCTTTTGTTTTTCACCAACTTCCCATTACCCATTTCTCTCAAACTTACCTGTCACCATATACTATTATAGAGTATAGAGACAGCAAATAGAGACAAGAAAACGACAGTACACAACAGGACATTGCTGTCTTGTCCTTCCAATTCCCCCACCCCCACTCCACCCATTTGGGTAACAAAAATTTGTTCTTCAATGTCCAAAAACCCAATCAAGATTCAATCTTTTTGGTTTTTCTAGACACTAGAACTCATTTTAGTTGAGATTTGTGTTTTGGGTCACTCTCATTTTCTTGAAAAAAGTTAGAAATGCACTCTCCTTTGGGTATGGAAAAACCAAAAAGCTAATCAAAGATACAATCTTTTTGGTTTTTTTTGCCACTAGAGCTGATTTTAGTGGAAATTAGTGTTCTGGGTCACTCTCATTTTCCTTAAAAAAGTTAATTTTTTTGGGGATGAAAATGTATTCTGCTTTGGGTATGGATAAAAATGGAGGAGTTAATGAATACCATCATCATATTCATAATCTACAGAGTTCATTTTCGGGGGAAATGACAAATTTGCCAGGGGATACTTGTTTGGTCTTAACGGCCGATCATCGGCCTAGGCTCCGGTGGACGGCGGAGCTACATGAAAGATTTGTTGACGCCGTCACCCAGCTCGGTGGCCCGGATAGTACGTTAATCTCGATTTATGTGACACTTTTTCCTTTTTAATAAGTTTTTCTATCTGTTTGCTTCTTTTACTATGTATGCATTCTTTTATTACTACTTTAGGTTAGTTGTTGGTAGTATTAGGGGTTCATTTGAACTCCTTCGGTGAAAAATTATAGTATTTAATTATGGTAAAAATAATTTTTTATCTATATATAATAGATGTTGATGAAACAAAGCAAAATGACTCTTTAAACTGTCTGCGCTTCTTTTAATTGTGAAGTATCTGTTAGTCAATGCAACTTTCGACACTCATCATGGGTCATCCGGAAATAGTCGCGCTATGTTTTTAAACATAGAGGTCAGGCTGCGTACATCTGACCCCCTTACCCCGCAATGGGCGGGAGCCTTTGAGGCATTGGGTTAATGTTGTTGTTGTTGTTGTATATAATAGATGTTGACCCCTTTGGGTAGTTTGTATGTCTAGTTAAAATTTTGCCTATGACTGTTTTCATTTACGTTGTTTCTCTGTATTCTACTTTGGATTGTTTTTTCTCGAGCCTAGGGTCTATTGGAAATAATAGTAGTAGTAAGGTCTGTGATAGAATAGTAAGGTCTGTGTATGTTCTATCCTTCTAGATCCTACCTTTATGGGATTACACTGGGTTTGTCATTGTTGTTGTAGTAGTAGTACGTTTGGTAGGATCATTTTCCATAGTAGAAAGTATTTTCTAGGTAAATGATATTGTTTGGTTGGTGAGTGAAAATATTTTTTTCAAAACTGGAGGTAGGAGTAGGGGAAATGGGGTGGAGGTTACAAGGTGGAGAATCAATCTTTCACTTTGATGTTGTTTGGCTGGTGAGTGAAAAATATCTTTTTCGAAACTGGGGATAGGAGAAAGGGGAAATGAGGGAGAGATAACAAGGTGGTAAGAACTCCTGCAATTCTGGTTTCTTAAATTAAGAACTCTTTCTCCCAATCATTTGACCGTTGCTTCTCTTCGTTCATCTCTCTCTCGGGTAATACCCCTATGACTGTTGAAGGACCTCTGTTAGAAAACGATACTTTAGAATAACATAGTAACATTTCTAGGCTTCTTAGGAAGCAGCTTAATATGAATTAATGTCATTTGATTTACATAATTATTTGGTTTTGGTTTGGTAATTTTCTTGGAACAGCAATTAGTGCCAACCATGCAGTCTTGCTATATGTAAATCTTTGGAACATTTCCTGATTCCTCTTGAATCTTACCTTCTTTTTACTTGTCCTGCTTGAAGCAAGCAAAGTAAGTGACACAATAGTAACTGTGGAATCATTGCTTTACTTTGCAGAGGCAACACCGAAAACAATTATGAAGGCAATGGGGGTGAAAGGACTCACATTATATCATTTGAAGTCACACCTCCAGGTTTTTTTCTCGTCACATATTTACTGAACAGAATCTGTGTTTAGTTGCCAAGACGCTCTTCCCTCTATTCAATGAAAATATCCACCACAAGATCCACATCTGCACTAGGTGTGAAGAGTTTAGGTAACTTTGAGCCAATTTCGGTTTACTTAACTTCCTAAAGTTGACTTAGATATGAAGCTAGGCCTTAAATCATTTAAATTCAATGCGAGTCTTGAGGATTGAAATGGTTCTACCTTCTAGGATTCTATGATTTTCACTTTGATAAAACGGCTGTGGTGATGAATTAACGATGTCAAAAAAAATAAGTAGAGAAACATGGTTAGTGAGGATTAATATAGATATAGCCAACTCCAACTTGTTTCGAACTGAGGCAAAGTCGTCATTGTTGATGAATTGATGATGTGTTTTCACATATAGCCCCAAAAAGAGACTAAATATAGTTCAGTTTAACTCTCAGTTTTAGCTATAGAAAAACAGTTTCAGTCGAAATAGAGGCAAGGATCGAGAATAACTACTTCACATAGTTTCATTCTCGGTTTTAGCCGAAGAAGAAAAGCAAAAGGATTCGGATCGAAATAGAAAGAGATCAAGAATAAGTAGTTCACTGTTTTCTTGTTAATAGTTTACGAACAGAGTTTGAACTCTTTTTACTTTACATGTCCTTGCAGAAATATCGCCTAGGGAGGCAATCTAAGGAGGCAGCTGAGAACTATAAAGATGGTACTTGAACACTCCGACCAATGCCTGCTAATTATCCTAATAGTTTCAGCTTTCTTGCAACTTCTCCATTACCTTAAAAACCTTAAACGACACATTAATGACCATGTACTTACAATTCAATGCACTTCTTGCAATCATTCTTGTGCTAGACTAAGACTATATAGGCGTTTGGCCACTATTTGGTTGCAGTTTTTGAAAAAAGAGTATAGTCGGAAAAAAAGCGTTTTGAAAGTGAAGCTTTTTTTGGGCATAACACTCTTGGAAAAAAGAGTTGAAGACGAGCGAAACTCATGATTTCACTTGAAGTTCTGCTCAAGCAAGTCTTCCAATATTGAATCTCGATATTTGCAAACACTGTACGACAAAAAAACAGTATTTGCAAATGTTAAGATATTATTTTTGGCCAAATGGAGAAGTAACATACAATATTGATTTTTGAGCATGCTGCATCAGTGCTTATGTGATATTTTGTGGATAAACTGGTTTCACTTTTGATGTTACATCTGTTGTTTTTACTATTAACTGTTGCTTTTTGTACTTCCATTACTTCTTTTTCGGGACTGCTTTGGACTGTTTTTCCTTGAACCGAGGGTCTATCGGAAACAACCTCTCTACCTCTGAGTAGGGGTAAGGTCTGCGTACACTCTGCCGTCCCTAGACCCCACCTTGTGGGACTACACTGGTATGTTTGTGATGTTGTAATCTGGATATTCCATTTCTTTCACCTGGTTTAACTTTGAGACATGCTGCGGTTTTAATGCTTTAGTAATCCGGAAGTGCTTCTCCAATTTCTTCTCTTGATCAGTCTTTTCTCGTCCTCTCTAATTCCTAAAACAAACAAAACTGTTGAAAATTTCTAATAACTATGATATTAGAATTCTGTTCGGAATTCGGATTCAAGTGTCCGATTGCCTTTCTTCTTTTCTTCCTCTCGTTCCAACGCTAAGCTATTTATAGAGTAAACTTTTGTTAACTCTATAGTTTCTTTTCTGGCCACTGGCTTTCAATAATTCGTTCCGTTGATATGTTACTATTGACATTTTTCCGAGAGGAATATATGATGGGTATGAGAGTATATGTGAATTAGGAGAGTGCATGAACTAGACGGGAGTATGTAATGGATATGTGAGTACGCGGTTTACTACCATACGGAAGAAAAGATGGTGGTTGTCATATTTTATCCTTTCAAGCAGTTGAATCCTATTTCTTACATTGTTACTAGCTGTGTGTGTTAACAGAATCATGCGTGGCAGAGAGTCAAGATACAACTTCCTCTGCGTCGGGTTCATCAAAAGTAGTTCCCCAAGATATAAATGAGTATGTAGCTTCTTCACAGTTTCTCTTTTAGAAAGAAATGTTGTGCTTTGCTTCAGTTTCATATCTTATGGGTTTTTGAGACGAGGGTTCCCAGAAAACAACCTCTCTACCTCTGTGAGGTAGTGGTAAGGTCTGCGTACATTTTACCTTCCCCAAACCCCACTTGTGGGATTCCACTGGGTATGTTGTCGTTTGCATCAGTTTCATATGCTCTTAAATCTTTTTCAGCTGTGGGTATCAAGTTACAGAGGCTTTCCGAGTACAGATGGAAGTTCAGCGAAGACTACATGAGCAGCTAGAGGTCCGTCCCTTGCCCTTTCTTTCTCGCTCATATTCTAATGTCTGTGTAACTACGAGTCTCAACTTCTCGTTGGACTAACCCAACCCGAAAACACTCTTGACATGGTGTGGTACTGTCCTCTTTTGGTCATTCAAGCCAGTTTAGGACCAAATGTAACATCATCAAATGAAAGTTTTCGTGGTTTGTTGAAGTAGGTACAACGCCATGTCCAGCTTCGTATTGAAGCACAGGGCAAGTATTTGCAGACGATACTCGAGAAAGCATGTAAAGTTCTCAACTACACGTCCGTGGACTCTCCTGATCTAGACACTGCCAGGGAACAACTTTCCGAATTGGCAATCAAAGGCGTGAACAACTGTGATGGGATAGTCACAGTTTCTTCACTACCTGAAGTTACCGCGAGTTTACAGAACAACAATGCTTCTGATATCCCTGCTACCATTGGTGACTGCTTGCCATCAGATACAACCATAGCTTCTCCCACGAGCATCGGTGTTCTAAAGAAGAGACCACGAGCTTTAGCCAACGGGGATGCCTCTCCCGTGGACAACAATATGGCACAGGTGCAATGGATGATGACTAATTCCTGATTGAAGTCCGCTGTATGAATCTTCACTGTCCATGTCATTCCATTTAAGCTCGTCGCGGTTTTAATATTAGATGAAATATGTTGAGACATGTTGAATTCCACATGCAACTTAGTTTGTACATTATTTGAGTTTTACTTGTTTGTATATTCTCAAAGTTTTTATCATTTCAAGCATTCTACAATATAAATGCATAAGAAAGAATTAAGCCCCCAAAATTTGAAGTCAATAATCACACAAATATCTTAATTTTATTTTTATAATCAAATAAATACCTTTATTTTATATGTGTGCTAAACCCAATATACTAACCTAAAAAAGCAAATTCGATCCATTAAAGCTCTCGCTATTACTATATTTATTTTATGTGATATAATTTTTTGGTCGTTTAAAAAAGAAAATCATCTTACTATAATAAGAAATAATATAAAGTTTAAAATACTCCGTCCATCTCCTTTAGTTGTCATAATTTTTATTTTTAAAGTCAAATTACATAAATTTTGATCAGCATTTTAAGATGTATTTTTTTTCGTTATATTGATACGAAAAAAGTAGCAATCAATAATATTCTCCTTACAATTTTTGAATATCAATTTTTTTTTAAAATAAATATCAAAATAATAGTTTGATCAATGTTTTAAGATTATTTTTTCGTTACATCGATATAAAAAAGTAACAATCAATAATATTTTTCTAGTGTTTTTTGAATATCTGAATTTTTATTTTAAAATATCAAACTAAAAGAAAAGGATAAACCTAGTGCACTAGAGCTTCCGCTAATTTAATCTAATTTAACTTTAAAAATTAGTCAAATTAACTTTCGAATAATTCAGAATGATAATCAAAATGGGATAAATCCATGACGAATATGAGCTTGAAGCTTCCTTCATAACTCCCGAAACTTCTTCGTAGTGGCTCACTTATATGCCTCATTTCATATGGAACCTCAAAGTGGCTCTATTTCATTATATTCCATCCATATCCCAATTCCATTCATTTAATATCTCTTTGGTGTCATTGACATAACAG
>JAPFFP010000012.1:20229662-20253363 GCA_026153255.1 Solanum medicagineum
GTATGTATATAAAATAATTTTTTGACAAAGGGTGTCCGACTTTCACCCTGGGCTATATGTGGCTACACCACTGCTTGAAGGAATATTTAGTTTCAACTGTGCTAGATAACAAATGTATGCGTTCACCTTCAGTTTGAGGATTCTTGGGAGCATTTTGATGGCCTTGATGTACAGACAAAAAGGAAAATACATTAGTACTAACAAGAGTTATTGTCGTGATAAAAATCATATGCCATAGTACTCTTGCCTCTTGGTAACCTGCTTAAGTCGGAAAGGTTTATATGTAGTCACATACCTGGAGACTTCTTCTCTTGTTTCTCATCAGTTGCTCCAGTAGTACCTGGATAGAAAAGAGCATCAGTCTCTGAATGTGTGTATACTTGGTGGAATTATGTCTAATCATTGTACTTGGAGGCGATTTCTAGTTTCAACTTTGCTACATATACAAGTGTATGATGTATTCACCTTCTGTTTGGTATCAATTTGATGGCCTTGGTGTGGAGAAAAGTATTAAATAAGGGTTATTTTCGTGATAAGAATCGTACATTATAGTTTTCTTACCTCTTTAAGTAACCTGCTTAAGTCGACACTACCTGAAAGGCTTAATCACATACCTGGAGACTTCTTATCTCGATCGTCATTAGTAATTCCAGTAGTATCTGGATAAAGAAGAGAATCAATCTTTGAATCTGCAAAATTCTTAGGTACAAAATGCAAGCATTCTCTTGATGAGATGCTCAAATCATTTGGTTAGTGTATCTTCAAAAAGAAATTGGTCTACTTCTTAACTCGACATGAATGAGTTTATTAACTGGGAGGTTCCTGTGTGATCACATACACCTCTTCTTGATATTGCCTATCTTGATGAATTATATCTAATCATCATATTTGGAGGTAATATTTAGTTTCAACCATGGTATATATGCATGTGTATACATTCACCTGGAATTGGTGGATTCTCGATGTCATTTGGACGATCACTTTGATGGCCTTGGTGTGAAGAAAAAAAGAAAAATTAAGTTAGTACTAGTAAGAGTTATCCTTGTGAAAGTATATATATAAATATATATATATATATATTTATAGTTTCTTGCCTCTCAATAAACCTCTTTTAAGTCGACAGAGCCTGAAAGGTTTATGACATAATCACGTACCTTGCAAGGAGTTCTTTTGATTCACATTAGTTTCTCCAGTAGTACCTGGTGGATAGAAAAGAGAATCGGTCTTTGAGCATTTAAAATTCTTAGGTACGAAGTTCCAACAAGAGTTCCCGGAGGCACTCGATCTCTTGGTTAGTTCATTTTGACTCAGCGGGGTGAGTTAATAGACTAGAATGTTTCTGTGTGATCACGTACCTTTAGAGTTGTCTTTTTGAGTGCAATTAAGATAATCTGGATAGAAAAGAAAGAATCAGTCTTGGTAATATGTAAAACTCTTAGGTAGAAAGTGCCAACGACAGTCTGTCAAACAGTCTGTTAGTGCATTTTCGAAAGGAGATTGGTCTAGCAGTTTCGGTAAACCCCAAAAGCAAGTGAGCAGTTTTCTAATGTTGATCAGAGGCATTTCCTACTTAACGAGTTTTTGTACTAACATAATGTACTATACAGATTAGATAAGACATTGATCATGTGCGGCAAATCTACCCACCGTAAGTTTTCACTGTCCCATTCCAAAGTAGTTCCAAGAATTCCACAATTGTTTGATAGTTCTCTGGGACCTTCCAGTTGAGTTTATGATACGAGTCTTTTTTGCCTTCAGTTGAGTTTGACAATTCCAAATTTTCGACATTTATGCCTTGGAAAAAAGAGTCCAATATTAGCTATATAACCTCCACAAATGATAAGAATGCTTATCTCTGCCACTTTTTGACAAAAAAGACCAGTGTCTTACAGTAATAGATGATGCTATCTATGAACCGAAAATGGTTTCCACTTTTGAATACTCGAGGCATCCTGGAGAGGAAGTGTAGAGGAGACATGCCCTCTACATTGTAATAGTTGGCAAGTGGCTCATAGTAATGTATTATGTGAAAAGCCAGGTCTGTTACAAGATAAGTTGTTAATATGATTGTTCCATTGTAAAACAGAGAAGACAAATTATAAACATATGTAAAGTAGAAGTATTTGATAATCAATAGAAAAGTCTTTGTAGGGCATTGGCTCTTACCGAAGTACTCGCCAGAGATGGCGGCATGTAGAATATTATCCCCATCTTCCCTCCTACAAAGTTTAATTGGATCTTCTCCTTCTACATCTTGACAATGCTTATGTAGGTAGAGAAAAGCTTTTAGCTTGCCACGATAAGCAGCTATGAATAAGGGGGTCTCCCCTTTTGAATTGGTCTCCCAGATGAGATCGTCTTTTGAGCCTTTTTCATTCTTCTGCTTTGAGATACGCTCAGTAGTCGGGACACTCCTGAGTTCTGCTGCAGGGTGAGGAGTTGTCTTCCCTTTTTCTTCCTCCTGCTCTAAGATACATTTTATAATCGGGACACTCCCGAGTTCTGCTGCAAGGTGAAGAGGTGTGTTCCCTTTTTCATTCTTCTGCTTTAAGATACCTTGTCTATCTTTCCCCCGTTGTATGCAAGTAATCATGTCCTTAATACACTGTAGATGAGTATGCTGAAAAGAGTCATCTCGATCTGGATGGTACGAAGAGATAGCCAAGTGAAGAGCAGTATCTTCGGATCGAGTGAGTTTGGATTTATGGACAAACTCGTTTTTGATATACAGATCCTTAACTTTTGTCCACTTATTCGCCATAGCTTCTTTAAATATTTTATCTTTAATTTCGTTCTGCTCCTTAGTCAACCCTTCCTTATCTCGTCCTGATTGCTGTGGTTGAATTTCTGATTTAACTGTTTCGCCAGAGGCACCTGAAGGGTCCCCCATTTTCACTACTTGTTTGTACAGATTATGTTGATGCCTTTCACTATCACCAATGGCTTCAATATATACTGCTAGGACAGAGGCATATTACTGAGAAATATTTCTTAACAAGCCTCTATGCTGGTGCATGTGTGATGGCTCTTCTAGTACTCAAAGTACTTTAGAATCTAATATTTCTATTTTACGACTTTTACGCTATCATATCACCTAAAAGATGATTACAAGCAATCGTCCCTGATAAGTTTATGTAACACTGTATAGAAGAATTCATATTATTGGTATTGAACTTTCTCTCACTGTCTGCAACATTGTCAAGTGTTCCACATTATTTGAGGAAATGTGTTGTGTGTTCAAAAATTTTCACATCGTGAACTAGCTTCTCGAGTTAAATGATGTTAGGGCTAGATACATCCGTGTTTCTATGTTATGATAGTCTGTTTTCTCCTATGTTGCCATTATCCGTATTATATATGTGACTTTTTCACTATTCTTTTTTTCCTGTATTTTCGTACTATCATTTGTTTTTTCATTGTTAGTCGTTCTTCCTTTTTTCTATATCTAGTATTTTCTACTTATGGGGCTTGATTCTTGAGACGAGGGTTTCCCGGAAACAACCTCTTTATCTCTATGAGATAGTGGTAAGGTCTGCGTACATTTTACCCTTCTCAGACTCCATAAGTGGGATTCCACTGGGTATGTTGTTGTCAATGCACCAGATGTCCAATCCTAGGCTAGTGGTATGTGCTTCCTCATTAGTTATTATCTCGCTATACGATGTTGATCAATCCTCGTTTCATGAGCTAAGCTTTTGGGTCGAGTTTGACGCAAGATGCATTTTCTTCACACTTATATGTCATGCAAAACACAAGGACAAGACAATACCTCTTTAGTCATATGTTCCCTTCTTGCTGCTATCACCAAGCATCTCTCTTTGTTTTTCTTTTTTTGCTTTTAGCCTTTATTCTACAAGAAGAATTGTTACCAATTAGAAACCTTTTATTTTTTGTCAGTTTACATTAATTATACACTGATTATACATTGTGGGGTTTTTTTCTTTTTGGTACTGATTATCTTGTAAGTTTGTAAAATCCATAATAGGGCAGGGCCAACATTGGACTTTAGACTTAAAAAAGATATGCATTTTATTTGGCACATTCTTTGCTCAAATGTTATGTTATTCTCTCCTCTTTATTTTTCTTTGTTTTTCCCTTTACTTTGGAGTAATTCTCACATAGTAAATCACTTTTTTCTTTTACTTCTAAAGTTTGCGGGTAAAGAAAAAAGTTTGCGTACATTTCATTCTTTTTAGACCTTATTTATAGGATTGACGGTGGAAAATGCAATCATTTATTAGAAGATAATTTATATTTTTTGAGTAAAAGATGATAGGCACATACATTGATACGTAATCATATATCAGAAGATAACTTATATTTTTTGAGTAAAAAATGATAGATACAAGGTAACTTATATTTTTTGAGTAAAAAATGATAGTTATATGTGTTGATACGTAATCATATATTAGAAGGTAACATATATTTTTTTAGTAAAATGAGAGCTTCATACGTTGTGAAATACTTCTACAAATAAAAATGCGGGAGAGATAAAAAAGATGTAGGGTCATTTGTTTAGCGGCTCTTTCCACAAGGCATGAATATAAATAAAAAAAATATCTCCTGGATAAGCTTCATGACAAGAGGTTTTTTATCTTACAACTTAAAATGATAGGTACATACATTAATACGTAATTATACATTAGCAGATAATTTATATTTTTGAGTGAAAAACTGGTAGGTATATATGTTGATATGTAATCATACACCAGAAGATAACTTATATTTTTTGAGAAAAAAATGATAGGTACATAAGTTGATATCTAATCATACATCAGAAGATAACTTATATTTTTTGAGTAAAAAATGATAGATATAGACATTGATACGCATAAATAAATAAAATATCCATGATTAAAGGCAACCTGAAGTAGGAACAAGTGTCAGTGTTTTTAAAGCTTTCCAACATTATCTAAAGTATAAAAAAAATTTACTATAATTTTTTACGAAGTTTTTTCTTCTAACTCTTTGAGATGCAACGTCGTTAATTTTTCGAGTTTTTAACTTTATTTTAGTTAAAGAAGATGTTGAGGGCATAAAAGAATAAGATACATACAACGATCAACATTTTTCTTAAAGTGTTGATTACAACAATTAAAACTCTAAGTAAGCATTTGATAATAGAATTTAAAAAGGAGAAATTAAGTTTATACTCCTTTGAAGCAAATTATTTACCTCTATATGCTCCTTTACATTTATGCTCTTCTAATTAACTATAATTAATATCTCCCTAATTTGTCTATTATTAAAATTCGTGCGCTGATGTCAGCATCCATACTGTATGATACAGATAGGTGATAAGGTATCAATATACTCACAAAATATCATAGAGGTTTAAGCTCAATCCCATATAATGGTATTAATATATCGGCACAGTATACAAAGGATTAAGTTCAGTCCTATATGATAATGATATAATATCAATATTTTGAAGGGGTATTACAAAGAATATATTTTTTACTAATTTAGATTTTAATAATTTTTTTTAATTGTTTCTTATTTATTTCTTAAAAGAGGAGCCTCATCCGATATAATACTGATATGGTATCACTATACTATCAGAGTTTCACAGAGGACTAAACTCAATTTTATGTGATATTGGTATAGTATCAATATATCAATAGTGTATCATCGAGCACTGATTCACTACAATTATGCTGATGTTGTGATGACATCATAATTGGATCTATTTTGTGTAGTTTTTCCTTTTAAAAATTTGATTTTAAGTTTCGATCCAAATTAACATCTGTTTATATTTTCTCCGTTCAACAATAATTATTTACTATTTACTTGACACACGTCTTAAGAAACAATTAATAAATAATAGGGGTAGTATTACGATATTACTCCTTGAATGTATTAAATCTAATGCTTAGGAAAATGTATTAGATATTAAATAGTACATTATCTAATAACAAGGGTACGACAGACACATAAGAGTAAATAATTGCTTGATTTTACAAATTATAAAATATTTATTTTTAATATATCAAACAGTAAAGCTGGACAAAGGGAGTAAAATACATCCATAATTTTAATTCGAGATTAAGTTTTCATATCTTATGATCAAACGCTTATTAAGGTTATTCGAGAAGTTTTCACCAATCACACTTCAAACGATTCTCTTGAAATTAATTTATTTGCCTTGCCTTTTTTTTTTCAATCTAGTTAAAAAATATATATTTGTTGATATCCAATTTTTACCCTCCACAATATAAATTAATCATCGATCTTTTAATTTTAACAATTTGAAATAATTAGCTTTCGAAAATGCATAAAAAATATTTCTCAAATAAATTTTATTTTTTATTTTAGGAGTTATTATTTTTAATTATTTCAGGTTGATAATACTAAAAACTCTTTAATTAACTTATATAATTCGTCGTGTAGTGAAATTAACGAATCGAATTCAATTTGATTACCTTTAATTGGTCAAAATTGCAATTGAATCGGCCAAGTTTTAAATTAAAACCCCAACCCGTGTAACCCATTTTCAGCATTCAAATGGACCAATTTCTTGGCCCAAATCACAAGCCCAATCCATATCATATCCCCTTAAGCCGGCCCAAACCTCTATTTTCAGCCTACAATTTATATGTATACATATAATCCCCTTTATGCTTGTTCACTCCTTTCCTCAGGTATTCTATGCTGTTGGATTAATGTCATTGTGTTAGCTCTAAGTTATAGCAGTTTATGTCCCATTTTGCTTTAATATCTACGGAGATACTTCTATTTGACGTCTGATTTCTTTCCAGCATTTTTAAGGGTTAAAATATGCTTAGTTGATTTTATTAGACTTGTCATATTACATTATTATTGTCTGATTCGGGGTACCCTTCTGTCAAGCTTATTAGGGGGAGATATTTCTTAGTTTTAGCATGTATAGGCAAGGTTTTGGTGTTACTTAAATCCCTTTGGTTCCATTATTTTGACTTGTTAAAATAATCTTTTCGTTCCTTGTTAATGTCTTACGTTTTACGTCCTGCTTAAAGTTGGTATACAGTGAGTGGTTGTCATTCTTCTTGGTTTTAATTGATTGAAAGTTGTTATGGTTATGTAGGATTGATTGTTACATCTTCCCACCAGAGGTGTTTTGATGCCATACATTGATTCCTTTCTATTTGTTTTAATTGTTCCAAGTTCCCTTATATTTCCTATATTTAAATAATATGCCATCATGTTGTATCCCTTATAAGTCCTAGAAGAGTTTTGTGTTAGCATTAGTCCATTTGTGATTGGGATAACTTGATTTGTTTCTATTTGTTTCAATCAAGTCTTTTATTCATATACTAATCTACCTCTTGTCTTTATCGCATGAATTCTCTTGTTCGCGATTCCATTGGGACTCCTATTTTGCATTTCGTTGGGGCAAAACCCCAACTTTCCCATCGAGTCAGACCTCATCAATTCGACGAACAAGGAAGCTGAATACTGAATTTGGAAATCGAAAGTGGACTGTATACACTACTTATACAGAGATATCCAACGACAATATTTTTAAATAGTTGTTTTATTGTAATTTTCCTAGGGGCATATTTAAGATCATACGATTACATAATATTTTGATATATTTTACGTACTTTTAATTTAAGATTACACAAGACTGATTTTATGAAAATAGTGAAATGTTAAATACAATCATAATTAAATATTATAATGTCATTATTTTATATTTTTGTGTTTTTTTTTTAAAATTTTTAATTTATTTATTTAATCTTAATTTAATAAGAAATTTAAAACATTAATATATATTTGCATGTCATGTGATGTGTTTTGCACATACAACGTAATTTCCTCATCGCCAAACTGGCGGAGAATCAAACTTCCCTTCCACCACCGCCCCAATGCCGTTCTCGCGGCGGCGCCACCACGTTTTTAGCCGTCGACTGTGGCTAATCCCATCCATCACCGTCGCCTCCGTATTTCTCCTCCTTTTCATTTTCCTCTCGATTCTCGCACCTTCTCCCAATGGCGATCGTATCTTCCTTCGTGAAGAATCGGTACCTCATTAATCCTACGATTCGAGTTTCACATTAATAATACAATAATAATTAGATTCACAGTCAAATAGTTGGATAGAAAACATTAATTGTGATTTGTATAGGGATTACAATATGGAGAATCGAACTGAGCTGATCGGGCCTCTATTTGAGCCCTGAATTAATGTACATTCATTTTGAGTATCATTTTTATTTGTGATTTTGTACTTGTAGGAAGAAAATGATGATGCAATTGAAGATTCTCAGTTACCTGTTCAGGTTAATTTCTACCTTTATGTTTAATTTTTTCTAATTTTTCGTTGGATCGTAGATTTCTGAATTTTGTATGACTTGTTTTTGGATTCAAGGCTAAAGAGATAGTAAATAGTCGCGATTTGTGGAGTTCGAGAAATTCCAGCCTCTTTTATGGATGTAGTAATGCTAGTAACTATTTTCGAAGTGAGTAAATGTTGATTTATGTTATCGGTACTGCCTTTTTCAGAAATCTTAATTTGAGTTGTTTGTAAAATTTGCAGAAGCAGAGGATATCACTCATCCAAATCGTTACTTGTCGATTGTAACTAGTGGAGGTCTTAACCAACAAAGAACTGGGGTAAGGAAATGTGCTTTCAATTAAGAAATCTGGTTGAATACTTGCTTGTAGTTGTCGAAAACTAGGTAGTAGACGATAAGGTAGTTGTTTTGTTAATCAACGTTTAATCAAAAACAAATCCAAGATTGATTCTTTGAAATTATAGTTTTAGCATTCGCGCGTCTCTGAGTTGTGATGTGATCCAAAATGGTGGCTGGAGCTTCATAGAAACTCGAGCTATAAATGATGAAGGATTGCGTCCATGTTGCTGAATCATGTTGTGATTTGCAATGTTTCGTAATTGAGACAAAAAAAGGCAGTATTTGATGTGCCACTGATTGAGTAGTGACATGTAGGTGAAAGATAACAAGGCGTAGAGCTAACTGAGTGGTTCTCTGGACAAGTATTTGTGATGTATGACATTTCACATAAACTGTTGCATAGTTTAGCCCCTACTGACATCGAACGAATGATTATATGCAATGCAGAATGGTTCTATGTTATAGTCTCTCTCACCTCTATGGCAGATAACGGATGCTGTTGTTGCTGCTCGCATTTTAAATGCTACTCTTGTTGTTCCGAAGCTGGACAAGAGTTCTTTCTGGAAAGACTCAAGGTGAATAGCTGAAAAATGATACTTTGCTTTTTCCTTGCACATTGGTAACACTCTAATATCTCTGCAAAGTGGACTACGCCTTTTCCTTGCAGCGTCTTCTCTGATATTTTCGATGTTGAATGGTTCATAAAATATCTTGCCAAAGATGTTTCAGTCATAAATGAACTTCCTCTCAGGAGTGGACAGATATGGTTACCTTATAGAATGCGAGTTCCTAGAAAGTGCAATGACCATTGCTACATACGTCGTGTATTGCCTGTACTTAAAAAGAAACATGTGAGTATATCATGTTCTTTAAATTTCTGTCACCAATTGTATGCATGAGAACATTTACCAGAAAATATAAAGCCAAGTCCTGGAGATGGATATGTCTATGTGCTATATGAGTTGTTTGAATGTTGATATTTATAGACCTGTATAGCGTCTGCTTCTCGTAACAGGCTGTACAGATCACCAAGTTTGACTATCGACTTTCAAATAGACTGGATACAGATTTGCAAAAGCTTAGATGCAGAGTTAATTATCATGCATTGAGGTTTGCCGAACCTATCCGTAGAATGGGTGAGAAATTGGTCCAGAGAATGAAGATGATGAGCAAGCATTTCATTGCTCTTCACCTACGGTTCGTCTTCTATTTGCTTATTTATTATTTTCTCATCTATGATCACATTCAGTTCAGATTTTATCCTTGTGAGTGTTATGTTTCTCTTCTTGGGTATAAGTTAAGATCGACTTTGTATGAACAGTTTATCAAACATTTGAATTGTTTCTAAGAATGTTGATAAGAAACACATTATCATTTTGATTACAACGAAAACATACCAAGTGAAACCCCACGATAAGTGGGGTCGAGGGAGAATGGGGTGTACACAGACCTTATCCTACTCATGTGGGGTATCATTTTGATTATGACATTTTTTAACTTTTATTCCTTGTTTTAAACTCGTATATTGCTGAGATGTTTACTTCTAATGCTGGGGAGGATTTTGTTTGTATGCTGATGGTGCATATGGTACAGGTTTGAACCAGATATGCTTGCATTCACAGGATGTTACTACGGAGGGGGCGATAAGGAGAGGGAGGAACTCGGGAAGATACGAAAGAAGTGGAAAACTTTACATGTAAGTACATGAGTATTTGCTTCTGATCATATCCTCATTATGAATCATTGTAACTGTGAGCTTCAAAGATTGATTCTCTTGTTTATGATAGTTTAAATCCTCTGTATTTAGCCCATGTTAGAAATTCAGGGGTTATATGCCCGTCCTCTACCCTTCTTCCACTTAAACACCAGCAACTTTCGATCTTGTGATGTACTTAGCCCATCTTTGGTTTCTCACATCACATATACATACATACATTTTCCTCTATAATCTGCGAAATAATGTTCTTCATCCTTTTTGTGTTCTTTCTGAATGGACCTATTAGGTTATGAGTCAATCTTTAGCACTGGTTTCTACAACGTGATGTGCTAACTCTATTCTGATGTACTTTCAGGAGAGTCATCCAGATAAGGCAAGGAGGCATGGAAGATGCCCTCTGACTCCTGAAGAAGTCGGCTTGATGCTAAGATCACTTGGATATGGCGAAGATGTTCATTTATACGTAGCATCCGGTGAAATTTATGGAGGGAAAGAGACACTGACTCCATTAAAGGCCCTATTTCCAAACTTCCACACAAAAGACACCCTTGCTAGCAAAGATGAGTTAAAACCATTTTCTGCATTTTCCTCCAGAATGGCTGCTCTTGACTTCATAGTTTGTGATGAAAGCGATGTATTTGTCGCTAACAACCAGGGAAACATGGCAAAAATTCTAGCCGGGCGAAGGTCTGTTGCTTCCTGTTCCTATTTTCACTTTTTTTGGCATAATACATGAATACGCCCTTTCACTTTAGCTTACATCTATGTCCTACGAATTTGGACATGCACAAGCGCACTTATATAAAGTTGAACAAGCAGACTCATACATTCTATGTAACATAATACGCCTAGGACACCACGTAAGATGCTGCATAGGATGCATCTCTATACAACTGTCTACATACACAGAATGTCGAAGGGCATAGATGTCAGATAAGGCCATGTTAAAGGGCACGTTTCTGTATTATGCCAGCTTCTGCAAAATAGGTACTTTGGAGGCAGACTAATATGCTTTTTTATTTTTGAAGCAGGAGATATTTTGGCCATAAGCCAACCATTCGTCCAAACGGTAGGAAACTGTATCGATTGTTCTTAAACAGAAACTACATGTCACAGAAGGAATTTGCATATAGAGTGAATAAATATCAGAAAGGCTTCATGGGAGAGCCCTTGGAGATAAGTCCAACCTGGGGTGTGTTTCATGAAAATCCACATTCATGCATATGTGAGAAAGTAGATAACACTACAACAGGAGAGATATCGAATAGTACCTCTCGAGTTGAAACTTTCACCAGGGTAACAAATAAAGACGATGACATTGACATTCCTCAGGATCCTGAGGTGGATGTTTTGCTCTCGGATTAAGAAAAGTATCGATGAGATCGAGCTTTTCAAAATAAGTTTGCTTGTACATACATACACCATTTTTTGACCCATGGTATTCGCGTTGAGTCTTCAGAGGGAGTTGTGTTGGAGTTTTGAGTTCCAAGGTGAGAAATCGAATCTTCTCCAACGAGGTGAAATTTCAGATAGTCAACTTATTGAGCTAATAAGATTCCTTGAAACCTCCAACAATCATTAATTTGTTTAGCTAGTGGACTTTTTTCCGGTAGAACTCTATATCAAAGTTCATACGAAGATGTCACGCATCACATGCATGTAATTATTTATTGACATGCATGACTTTTTGTTTGTCAATTTTTTCATAGTTACTAGAATTAAATTAATTTGGGAAACTAAAGTATTATTTTCTCATATTAAGAAGTGTTTATATTTTTTCATGAAATACTATACTTCCTATCTTTAATTTAAAATCAAAAAAAAAAAAATTATCTCTTAAATTTTATGTCAAATCAAAATCAAATAAATAAATAAAAATTCCAAAAGTATAAAATATGTATAATTTGATTGTATAAAGAACCTTAAAATTCAAACTCGTAATAAAAGCAAACCCAAAAAGCCAAAAAGAGAAAAATAATACAGCACACAAACCCCAAAAAGGAAAAAAATAAAGAAAAAAGCACACCTTTATTATTAAACCTTAATTTTATAAGAATAAACTACCTAACATATATATTTTATTTGATATTTGTTGGCACAAATATCAAATAACTCTATCATTGTGAAGAATATATATTGTTAATTAATCAAATTACATATTTAATAATATATAATAAATAAAAATAATATAACAATATACTCAGTAAAATAAGGAAAAATTTAATATTTACAAATAATCAGAAAACTATGCGCAAAATGACCCCGGCCTTATTCATGGAAATAGTCGATTGAGTTTTGACGGAATTAGCTTCTTGATAATCACTTACTCTATAAATGAGAACTTTTACGATGAATAATTATCACATTATGTTTGGAAGGAAATGAGAATAGTTACATGATTGGGAAAATAAATTAAGCTTTTTCGTTCGACAGTCAACCAAATAACTACAACATCATCTATCTGCTCCACCTACAACAACAACAACATTACCCTAATGCCTAAAGGCTTCCGTCCATTGCGGGATAAGGAGGGTTGGATGTATGTAGCTTGACTCTATGTTTAAAAATACAGCGCGACTGTTTCCGCATGACCCATGATGAACGCCGAAAATTACATTGACTACCTACTACTTCACAATTGAAAGAAGCGCATACAGTTTAAAGAGTCATTTTGTTTTATTTCATCATACCCTAAAATCAAAAAATAGTGAATCTTTGACTCTATCCAAGATTGATGGGAAAAATCTATCTGCTCCACCTAAATTCATAATTTCCCAAAACAAAATAAATAAATTTGAAAAGATAAATAAAAAAGAGAAAAAGATGACATGCATGAGTGCACACACCAATAAAAGCAACAAAAGAAAAAATAACATCTCACATCAATCATTCCACTTGATATTATATTTCACTCCCTTTTTCCTTCTCTTATTCTAGCGGCGGATTCAAAATTTAAAATCGTCCATTTTTTCACATACATAAAACACTTATACTAACTCAAATTATCAACTTTCTTGATCTTCCTACACATTAATCCTCACATATCTGATCTTACAATTTCACATAAACGTCTGATTCTAAATCTGTCTCTGTATATATGATCATGGAAGTGTTGATAATTATAGTCATGATGTTAACTACTATTGCTAGAACAAAGTCTATTTGGTGTGTAGTTAGAAGTGATGCAAGTAATGAAGCATTGCAAAGAGGTTTGGATTATGCTTGTAGTAATGGTGCTAATTGTGCACCAATTCAACCTAATGGTCTTTGTTATCTTCCTAATACTATTCAAAATCATGCTTCTTATGCCTTCAATAGTTACTATCAAAGAAGCAACATGGCTCCTGGCTCTTGCCAATTTTCTGGCACAGCTACTTTTGCCAAAACTGACCCAAGTAAGTCTATATCTTTTTTCTTTTCACTCGATATTCGATATTAGTTTTCTTATAAAGTTTGATTTTTGAGACGAGGGTTTTTTGGAAACAACCTCTCTATTTCGATGAGGTAGTGGTAAGGTCTTCATCTTCCCTAGACCTCATTGGTGGGATTCCACTGGATATGTTATTGTTATTGATGTTCGATATTAGTTTGATACTAATAAAATTCAAACTTAGCTTCAACTAAAAAGTCTCATTTAGGTATAAAGAGTTTCATAATAATAAAGACGACTCTGTATATCTAGATGCTGAATTTAGAACTTCTGATTAAAAACGAAGGAATAGTACTACTTACTGCTCTAACACAACCTTGTTGATCTTTTGTGCATTTATTATGAGTTATTAAGTTATGTATATGGTAAAGGTTTATATAAATATCTACATGTAATTTTTTTTTACATTATAAGAATTGAAGTGTAATGTTAGAAAAAAAAAGGTTATATATCTGCTACAACATGAAAAATTTACCTGATAATATAAAATTTCTTTACAATATTGACTGTATATATAACTTAAACCTCTTTAATTTAGATACATTGACACGATATAACTAATTTTTTTTGAATATCCAGTGTAGTTTGATGTCCAACAAAAAAAAGTTGATTAATTATTTATCTTATTTTTACCTTTTCTTGTTTTGTTTTTGTATTGTCTTAGGTTATGGATCTTGTGTTTACCCAGCCTCTCCAAGGTATATATATGTTCTTTTAAACTTCAAGTTGTTATTATTATGGTTCCTAGTCTATTTTAAAACTCGGTTGAAGCAAGTTAGGTCCTCCGATCAGTCAAGTATTGACACCGAATTAGATTTGATCTTCCTTCTCAATGTTTCACTTCTTTCTTTTCTGTTGATTTTCAATAGCTTTTCTTCTTGCTTGTCTGCTTTTGATTTGATACAAAATTTTAAAAATAAGAAAAAGATAATTGAATCTTATTATTTTAAACTAAGAATATTTAAAATATACTAAAATATTCTTTAATTTTATGATTTTAAGCGTGTCACGAAAAATTAATCTTTTAAAAAAGATATTCTTTTTCTTAAAAAAAGACCACTTGGTTGTAAAGTAGGAAAATAACATCAGCAAACTTTTTTTTCTTTTTCTTTTTGGAGTGTTGGATGGAGATAATGGTTTTTGGGGTTCAAGAACATTATTGTGGAGTGTTTGCTTTTTTGTATAATGATGTCCATAGTGCCTTATTACGTGGAAATGTGTTTATGATTTCATCCAAATTTTTTAAGTAAAAATTTAAACGATATTATATAGTCGATGTATTTTAACATACTGTTGTAGATAAACTTCTTAGTATGTTGTTGATATTTGGATTTTTGAATTTTGATTAGGGCTGCCGGAGGGCCACTTCCTCCCGGAATTGGAGGTCGTAATAACACAGGTGGAGGAATTACAAACACTCCAATTCTATATTCACCGCCACAAGCAATTATAAATCCTACATATGTTAATAAGACAACACCAATCACCACAGTATCAGATGATCCCGACTCTCAAAATTCAAAAGCAACTTGTCCAAAGTGTTGGACAATGACAAGCTTAATTCTAACATATATGATGTTTTTCCTCATTCATAATTTTCTAATTTTGTAGGAAGATGAAATTTTGTAATTAAACGAGAACTTTTATTTTGCTATTATGATGATAAGTGTGTTATTAAAAGCATTGCTTCGCCGCTCAAAGCGATGAAGCAAGTAAATTGGAACGAAGAAAATATTAATATAGTAGTTTTTATATAGTTTAGATATTTTAACGATTACATATAGTCTAGACATGAATTTTAGTGTAAAGACGTTGAATTGTTTGATATAATATATCAACGAGTGCCTAGCAAAATTGAAGTGGTTCCACCTTTTTTTTTTATGTTTAATAGCTAGAGAAATTGTTCTTTATTTTATATATTTAAACACGCGCGCACACACACATATTAATATAAATCAAATTAAAATTTAAATAACACGATAAAATTATGAGGATTAATGTAAATCTCAATTTGGTTAGAAGTGAAAAAATAGTTTCAATAGTCATGCGATGTATTGCTTGGAGTGTTTAGTTCTGGGATTCTTCAATTTGGTAATTCGATTAATTGAAAAATCAACTTTTTTTATGAGGAAGTTATATATTTGATCGCTCGTCTAAAATAATTATAGCTATTTATTAAAAATCCGCTACTTATATATTGAATACAAAAAAAAATTAAAAAATACATTTATTGGCTACTATTTTAATGAATGGCTAAACATCCCTTTCGGGCTTACTATTTACTTTTCCAGCCCAAATAAATGACCCACAAGCCCAAGCCCAAGTCCAAGCCCATTTGGTTTAATGTCCTAATCCAAGTTCATTTTCCTAATTCCCACAACACTCCAGTTCTCCACTGCTCCGCCGTCGCCGTCACCGTCGCCGCCGTAGGATCCGTATCAGATCCTCAGATGTCAATTTCCTACTCTCCTTGCTTTCAACCTCTGAAAGTGTTCTCTAGAGGTAACCTTGTTCGTTCCAGCGGAGCTTTGACCTTGAAGCGATGTAATGTAGTGGCATGTATGAAGAAGTTACATGAAGATACCTCTCTCGAAGCAAAGGTATGGACTCAAATGGCGCGTTAATGTTTTTTATCAAGGTTCATTTCATTAATTGATATAAAAGTCACAATTTTTTTGTTTTTTGGGTTTACGGTCTATGTTTAGCTCGTTTATGAATGAAGTTGTAGTTTATTTTGATTCATTAGATATAATCAAAGTACATCCTGTGTCAATTATAAGGTGTCCCAGCCAGCTTTTGTGCAATTATGTTTAGCTTGTCTATGAATGAATTTGTAGTTTATTTAACTCATTAGACATGATCAGGTGCTTTCTGTGTCAATTATGGTATATATATTGATATGTGGTGTTCAGGTCTGCTTTCGTGCACCTCAGCTAATTCCACGGGATGCCTAGCAATTATGTTTAGTTTGCCTATGAATGAATTTGTAGTTTATTAATACATCAGATATAATCTGGTGCTTCCTGTGTAAATTATGGTAGATATACTGATATATGTGGTGGCCACGCCAGGCCAGGTTTTGTGCACCTTGACTATTTCTATGGGATACCTGTCAATTATGTTTTGCTTGTCTTTGAATGAATTTGTCAGATATAATCAGGAGAGCGTACTGTTCCCATTATGGTGGATATTTGTTTAAGGCTGGGGTAGTAAAAATGATAGTTGAGTTCCTCGTATATCATTTTGATCTCTCTTTAAGTCTTCATATATGCCTAATTATTTGTTCATTGTTGAGTTGCATTCAGATGCTAGTCGCCACATCATGATTATCAGTTTACACATTAGCTAAGGAATCTAAATCAATAATCAAAATCAGTTTTTGACTTGTATTTCCAGTCCAATTACTTGATTTTCCCTTTTCTTTAACCTCGCTCTAATTTAGACTATGAAAACTCAAGATTTCATGGTTTAATTTACTCGAAATTTATTCATAATATAATAATGAGACTTGATATAGCTAGAACATTAAACAGCACATTCTTCTTTAGAGGACGTGACGAGTTATTAGATGTCGACTCAGTTAGGTGTCTACTATGTGCACAGTGCCAGTATTTTACATGTCTGGAAAAGAAAAGCTAGCAAAGTAGCAAAAGATTGACGGTTTTCTCATCTGCCATTTTGATCTCTCTTGAAGTGTGTTGTTTTTATCTGTGCACTTTTCAACTGATGGTTTATTGCTGCACTTCTGGTGACGTGCAGTCCTTGCTCTTTGGACTATACAACTACACCTTCCCTGCAAGGGCTAGTTGAAATGTCTTATATTTACTGACCTAGAAGATGGACATATTAGATCACCTTTTCTTTGCCTCTTGTTTTCTCTTTTCTGATAACAGTACTTCAGGTTGATTTCTTACTAGATCATGTCAAATGGGACGACAAAGGCCTTGCAGTTGCAATAGCCCAAAATGTTGATACAGGAGCAGTCTTAATGCAAGGATTTGCAAACAGAGAGGCTTTGTCAACAACAATTTCATCACGTAAAGCAACATTTTATAGCCGGTCACGGTCATCTTTATGGACAAAGGGAGAGACGTCCAATAATTTTATCAATGTTTTTGATGTCTTTCTTGATTGTGATCGTGATTCTGTAAGTTCTTAGTATCCCTTTTAATAATTAAATTGGGCTGTGTCTGATTCCATGTGCTTTTTTACTGAAATGATAATTAAAACTACCAATCAGATAATATATCTTGGGAAGCCTGATGGTCCAACATGCCACACGGGGTCAGAGACATGTTATTACACGCCAGTTGATGAACTCCTGAAAAATCCAGGGGTTAGTTACATTCTGTCCCATGTTTTAAATTTTTTCTTCATCAACTCAATTACCTTTTCAAAAAAGAAGTCTTAATCATCTCATAATTTCAAAGAAAACTAGCTTGGGTTTTCTATTGGAAAATGGTCTATACAAACCTGCCTAAGATGTAGTAGCTGTGCTAGGTTGAGAAAAACGAGCTGGCTTTGACGACTTTATATGCATTAGAATCTACAATCAACCAAAGGAAGGCAGAAACATCTAGCTCTTCAAATGGAAAACCCTCATGGACTAAGCGATTGTTGCTTGATGAAAAGTTGCTTTGCTCCAAAATTCGGTATCTTGATTGGCATACTTGATCTTATCATTGACTGATCTTCAGAAAAATAGCTTCCCCTACTCCTTTATAGCACATTGGGTGTTATAATTTTCTTCTGAATATTTTTCTTTACATCTTGCAGAGAGGAGGCTGATGAGTTATGCCAAACTCTGGAGCAAAATGAGGCTAATGGGAGGACTGCCTCAGAAATGGCTGATGTGTTGTATCATGCCATGGTTTTGCTTTCTCTTAGAGGAGTAAAACTCGAGGAAGTTATGCAGGTCCTTAGAGAAAGGTTTTCAAAGTCAGGCATTGAAGAAAAGAATAGTCGGAAATCCTAGGAAATATGGTATATTAAAAACCTTTTCCTCTATGACCTTATTGAACATCATATGAGAGTATAGTGTAAAACAGAAGTTCAATGTTTGTCTTCCCCCTTTGACGGAAATGATGTCGGTGTCCCACCTCTGTAACATGTGACTTTGGTTAGGTATAGTTAATTCATAGTCTTTGGTAATTAGCTACCTCTTTTCTTTCTTTGTTATGCCTACAACTCTCTTTTAGTACATTCCCAAATGTTTCTTCTTTGTTGTGCCTACAAATTCTCCTTTCCCCCCTGATTTTACCGTAAGTCTTCTTTAATCCTTTTTATTACACTTCAAATCATTTCCTTTCCCGGTTTGTATTCTTTCAACTTCTCTATCAACCTCAGTTACTTTGAAACTCAGTTCCATGGCGTCTTCGTAACCTTGATCTATCTACTCTTTTATATGGGGTGCCTACAGTGATCCCATGTCCTTTTTGTTTCCGTAGGGTCACAGTTATGTGCCCTTAGACATGTTTCATATTGGATATTTTTCCTTTATTCCCTACATTAACTGTCCAGGAACAGGAGAGTGTTTTGGGTTGAGTCAGTTTGGTTCGTTTGAGCTATTTTAGTTCCATATTTGTTTTGAATAGGCACACTGATTGTCGACTTGGGATAGATTCTGGTCTGTTTCAGTTTCCATTATGGTTTCTTGATTTTCTTTTCTGGTGGGCTTGACGTTATTCCTTGTTTGGGCCAATTTTTTCATACATTAAAATGTTGTTTCTCCTCCTTCAAAAAATCAATGCCTACTAGACCTCCAAAAGCACAAAGTGCCCTCAACCTTGTCATTATCTTCTTTACTTTCATTTCTTTGATTTCCACTTTCTTCACCTGTGCCTAATAACAAACCTTCCGCGACCTGCTGGCATTTCTGTTGTAGTCCCTAACAAGCATTGACAGGTTATCCTAACGTTGTGCAACTTTTGCGTTCTCGTCATTCTTATTCACGAGTAATAACTTTTTTTTTCAACTCGTCCCTGCAGGGTATGATCCAGTTGAAGAAGGCCTCATGACAATCGACGATAGTTCTTTGCTTTCTACTAAAGAGAGAGAGAGGGGCATACTCCAGCTCTCTAATGTTGTTAAGTGAGTTTATGAGTGATGATATATTGTAAGGGTGAGATTTTTGAAGTCTCCTATGTCAATACGGACCTTATTAATGTACTTTTGCTAAACTCTGGAAACTTATATGAACAACAGTCTAGTTGTCAGTACAGACAGGAATTTGAGGTTGCCTATTGTTAATTTTCCCTGAGATGAGGGTTTCTGAAAACAGTTTCTCTATCTCTATGAGGTAATGATAAGGTCTGTGTACATTTTACCCTCTCCAGACCCCACTTGTGGGATTTCATTGGGTATGTTGTTTTTATTGTTAACTTTTCTCTTTAGTGTGTTAAATCTCTCGTGATAATAAAAAGATTTGATTCTCATCATTTTTGTAGCTGGACCAGACCAGTTCGATTTACTTTGTTTTTGCCATGAAAGTTGTTGTAGGTTGTAAGTCGCAATTATCAGTGGCACGTTCTACCATTGAACCCCTTTGAGTTGCAATTTCCAACCATAACAAAATGCACGGATTGAGTTCTTGCAACAAATAAAGTTTTTTGATTGTCATCTAAAACAATGATTTTTATCAAATGTAGCAAAGAAAGTGTTCGAATTTGGATTGTTTTTCTGCGAGAAAAATGCTGTATCAAAAATGTATTCAAACTTTGATCACTTTTATGCTAGAACGAGGGACTAGCGAGAAAATTGCCCCCGTAAAAAGTATCTATATAAAACTAGTTAATATCATAATGATTATTCCTCGTAATACAATTTAAACAAAGTAACATGGTCACTAAAATTAAAAAAAAAAATTAGTAGTACTAATTACAAATTTACTTTCAAAACCACAATATAAATAGTAGAAAAAACTTTTCCTCTTCTTCCTAACCATCAATGGACACCAAATACGATTGACGATTTTCGAAGAAAAACAATCTATATATAGATCTAGCTCTTCTTCTTTATCAAATCGCAATTCAGTGCAATTGAATTGAATTGTCAGTTTTGCAGCAATGTCAGGTGTATCACTTCAGTGTGGTGATTGTGGAACACTTTTCAAATCCGTAGCAGAAGCACAAGAGCATGCTGAAGTTACATCCCATGCTAACTTCTCTGAATCTACTGAAGCTGTTCTGAATCTCGTTTGTACTGCTTGCGGCAAGCCTTGCCGCTCCAAAACGGTAAATAAAATTGCCCCTTTTGTTGATTATCTGTAGGTATGATTAGGGTTTTAGTGATTTGGGTAGACAATTGATGGATACTGAGGAGTAGTTGTTGTTTTAACTGTGAAGTGGTCAGAGGTGGATCCAAGATTTGAACTTTATTATGGGTTTTAGGTGAGAACTGATTATTTGAGTAATTGGGTTTGAAATTTGATGTTTGTGAGTAGGTTTTTAGCATGGGGTTGAGATTGAGGAGTAGCTGTTATTGATTATTTGAGTGATTGGGTTCGAAATTTGATGTTTGTGATAGATTTTTAACATTGGTTTGAGACTTGAGGAGTAGTTGTTATTGATTATTTGAGTAGTTGGGTTCGAAATTTGATGTTTGTGAGTAGGTTTCTGGCATGGGATTGAGATTGAGGAGTAGTTGTTATTTTGATTATTTGAGTGATTGGGTTCGAAATTTGATGTTTGTGGTAGATATTTAACATTGGTTTGAGACTTGAGGAGTAATTGTTATTGATTATTTGAGTAATGGGGTTAGAAATTGATGTTTGTGATAGATTTTTAACATGAGTTTGAGACTTGAGGAGGAGTTGTTGTTGGTATGAAGTAACCAGAGGTGGGCTCAGAATTTGAACCTTATTATGAGTTTTAGGTAGCTACGGATTACTTGAGTTATTAGGTTTGAAATTTGATGTTTGTGAATATATTTTTAACTGGAGTTAGGGATTTGAGGAGTAGTTGTTCTTGGTGTGAAGTAAGTGGAGGTGGGTCCAAGATTTAAACTTTATGAGTTTTAGGAAGCCACTGAGCATTGAGTAATTGTGTTCGACATTTGTTGTTCGTGATGATTTATAACTATGAGAGTCTGATTTCAATCCTGGAATAAATTTTTAATAAGAACGGGGTGATTTCGTTTCAGTTGTCTTAGCCTTGGAAGACCTTGATGGATAAAGCCATAAAGGCACTAGAGCTAGTGGGAGATGGCAGGTATCTAGTGGAATTAGCCCAGGTGTGCGAAAGCTGGCCCGGACTAACAATCATAAAATAAAAAGAAGGTTTTCAACATGGGTTTGAACTAAAGCTATTGAATTGTATCTTACCTTGTACATCTACCCCTAGAATTACCACTCCTCCATTCTGACATGGGTGCATGCTTAATATATTTTAGCTGTGGTAAGGTTGGGTACGCCTAGGGCTTTGATCCAATGATAGATTGTACAAGAGGTGGATACAGGAATTGAATATTATGATTTCGAGTTTGCCATTCTATAACAGCCCATTTGATCTTCCAAGATTGAAAACAATTAGTTACATATACTTATTTAGCAAAACTTTTAATAAATATATAGGGTCTGAGCCTAGGTAACTGGGTTAGGTTGAACCTATAACTAAAGCACTACGTCCTCTGAGTAGTACAACATCGTTGGACCAAGTATGGTAGTTAAATGGGAAAGGTAGAGGGGCAGATTCATTATCTACCAAGTTTTGAAGCTGAAAACAGTGGAATTCCCAGTTATAAAAAAGGCGGATAGAACTTCACCAAAAAATAAAACAATAAAAATAAATAAAAAAGACGAATAGAAGGTTGGATCCACTCAGGTGCTTTGTGTAGTATATTATATTGCTATTTGTAAGAATTTGGGTGGAGATAGTTTGCCGGAAGTTGAAATACGCAGACTAATGCTGTAAAAGAATTCTGACCGGAATGTGGACAGTTTATTTATGTTGTAGTGATGATTTAACTGTTGATATAGCTTGACAGTGTAGCTTTTTGTGAATTTGATGTATGAAGGAGAGTGATCTGCACACCAAGAGAACCGGGCACACAGAATTTACGGACAAGACAGCAGAGGGAGTGAAGCCAATCAGCTTGGAGGTGCCAAAGGCAAAGGCCGACGAAGATGAAGACATGGCAGAGGGTAATGATGACAGTGGTACTGGACAGCATGAAGGTAGCAACTTATTGTTGTTGCAGATTTTGGTATTTTAAGTTACAACATAGTTATTAGATAATCTTTGAACGTGTGAGAGAAATCATGACATCTAGACAAGTCAGGAAGAGGGTTGTTTTCATTTGTTTACCGCTTTTATTCATCAAACAAGCTCCTTATGTAGATCTAGAATTTGCAAATCTAAGGTGCTTATGATCAAACTCTAATAGGGAAGAACTATGAAACCCAAAATTTACTGCTAATATTTTGTTAAATGAGGCATAAACATCAGAGCGGTCCTTTATTTTTATTATTTTTACATGGATACATTGGTACTAATGTACATTCTTTTTTTTTCCCCAGAAATGGTTGTTCCTGAAGTTGACCAAAACTTGCTATCGGAACTCGAGTCAATGGGATTTTCTAAAGCGAGGGGTATCCGAGCACTCCACTTTTCTGGTGAGTGCTTTTGTATATGAGAATCTTCATCGTTATAATTATCCCTACATCTATTGGAATGAGAAAATATCCAAAAAAATAAATCCATGTACATTCAGGTGGCCGATGTAAACTTTTTTCAATCAAGACTCTTGAATGCAAATAGAAATAACAGTCCATTCTCAGCCAAACGAACTACTATTTTGTAGTACTGCACTGAGCTGAGAAAGCATAGCCTGTTAATGCTCGGGGGGGTGGGGGGGGGGTGGGCGAATGGCCCTCAATTAGTTTTTCAATCTACCCTATACTTCTTATAATAATATATATTTAGGTTCATCTACTATTTTTAG
>JAPFFP010000012.1:20259621-20283720 GCA_026153255.1 Solanum medicagineum
TCTTTTTATGTGTAAGTGTTGGGAGGGCTTACATGCTGCAAAATGCTGAGCAGTTATTTTCTCGATAAGTTTCTAGGCAAATTCATTATGATTGTATCTGACATGCATAAGAAACAAGCTCGAGGCAGCAATGTGTAGGTTTGGTTGTTTGAAAATGGAATCTTTGTCTGTTGTCTTTTTATGTGTGGGTGTTGGGAGAGGTTATATGCTGCAAAATGCTGAGCAGTTATTTTCCCGATAAATTTCTAGGAGAATTCATTATGATTGTATCTGACATGCATAAGAAACATGCTTGAGGCAGCAATGTGTGAGTTTGGTTGTATGAGAACTGTAATTTTTTCATGTGTGTGTAATGTCTGCATACACTTAACTCTCAGACCCTATGTTGGGACTACACTTGGTATGTTGTTGTTTCTTATGTGTGTGTTTGTTGGGAGAGGGTCACATACTGCAAAATGCTGAGCAGTTATTGTTTTGATAAATTTCTAGGCAAATCCGTTGCGATTGTATCTGACATGCATAAGAAATACGCTCGAGGCAGCAATGTGTCTTCAGGTATGCAGCATTCTACATGTTAAAATATCAATAGAGATTTCTGCAGTTTTGTAATAGATTTTGTTTTTTCAAAAAAGTTCCAAGTAAGAATACTAAGTACTTGGTTGAATCTTTTTAGTTGTTATGTTTGACTTGCCTTGTTGTTGGCCTGAGATATAATGTTAGAGGTTTGAACACCAAGACATGAGCAAAAGTTGGTAGTTTGAGACATTTACAAACGTAATGCTATGACATTTTGGCTGATTTGAGGCAAGTTGAGTTCCCATGCATCTAGGACATTTCGTTTATACTTGTTAGTTTTGCCAGTCATCTATGCTTGTATTAGAGAGTCCATGTGCAGCATGCTATCAGTAGTTCTTATACTTCCCACCCCATTCCACCCCCAACAACCAAAAAAAGTAGTCTGAATTCCGCTTTCACGTTGTACTATAATTATAATGAATTTTTTTCATTGCCTTCTCTGCATATTGTTACGATTCTTTAAACATATGTTATTTTTTCAGCCAACTAGCTTGGAATTAAGGAGTAAATGTATATTATTTCACCCACCATATGTTATATGTTCAGCCAATTAATTAGTTGCATTTTAACATATTGTGATATTTCTGAAAAATATAATTTGGTTTGTGGTCATGTTTTCTATATAAAATTCTGAAGTAGTTAGTCATGCGATGAGGTGTTAGTTTGACTTTTAAGCTCCTTCAACCATTTATTCGGTAAATACGATGTCTCAGTTACTCTATACCTGTCTTAATCTCTCCTTTTGTCATGATGGTTGTGTGGTTGCAGAATTTCCCATGTCAAGAAGTAGAGAGGCATAACAAACCAGAGGTTGAGTTAAAGTATGACTTGATGCTGCAGTCTCATTTTACTCAAAGTTAATGATCTTGGTTAACATTACATAAATTTTCTCCTGTAGTTCATCGAATGACTTCACAGCATGTAGATTCCTATAATCCAGAAGAATTTGATGCGTATTCTTTTCACGGATAGTATGACTGGATTCTAAGACGTAGACTTAGATTGCATGCGCATATCACTTTTGCAGCAGAACTTGAAAATTTTACGAAATTGCTGTTGTTGAGTTCTCAGGTGTTTAGAGAGAAAAAGTCATACTGAATGCCTTTTATGGGCTAGAGGAATCGATGTGCAGTATTGATACAATGAAGAAAAACCTTTCTTACGATTCATGTTGACTCGTTGCTCCCTTTTGACCCTTAGATATGTTGCTACCTCCTTTTTCAGGTATGCAAGATGCCACTGTAGTCAAGACCAAATCAGTTGACTTAATTTCTAGTCCTAACGAATCGATATTCTGGTGTATTTTACTGGCATATGCTATCTGAAAAAGCTCCAGAACTTCTAAATATCAAGCTTAAAAATCAATACCTGAAACTCAGTGTAGGATCTCATTAGCCTTGGACTAAATTTATCTTTAGTAAAATGTTCCACTATCAAAGATGCAAAATTTTATTACCTTGGCAATTTATCTTATAAATGTCGCATTGAGAGTTCTTGTTCCCTAACTACACCTGAAAACAAAATTTTTGAGACAAATCTGTAAGATTCAAGAACTTGTCTTTCATAGAAATGCAGTTTATCTTATCACAAGGCAAAATGTGCTGTTAACAATTTAACGTTTGGGTGTGATTGTGAAAATATATGTTTGAAGTTGCTAAACTTGAGGTAAATATCATTAAAGCTTGTCCAGCGGATGTGATCGTATTCTTGGTAGCAACTAACATTTTCTGAACTGCTGTTTTGACATGAACTGCAAATAGAATGTGATATCTCTTCTCTCTTTCAAATTGTATTTGTAACCTGCAAAGCTTATATATCAGAATGGTAATGTTTTTCTAATTTGTTTCTTCTTCAGGACAAGCCCAGAACTTCTTCTTAATCCCGTAAGAACTGTTTTATATTCTACACTTTGATCTTTACTTTTTAAGATATCTGCTGGGAAGACTTTCATGTTCCGATGGTTTGCTCATCTGCTCTCAGTACAATCATTGCAATTCTCTGTCACATGTTGCTATGTCTCGCTAATAGATGCAGTTAAGGTTTCTTAAAGTAGCAATCGGGTGTTAATCTGTTCATAATATTTTGAAAGTGTTTAGAGAGTTCTTACTTTTACAATAATATAATTTTTTTCCTCTCATGATTAGCTATTGTTAGAAACCTGCTCAGGACTTGTTTCTTTAAGCTGCCAACAGATTGTCGATGAGTTGGTTTAATGATGTAACACAGTAACAAGTTGTTCAAATTGGTTGGGACCATTAGCTCGTTTTTTGATTAGGCCAGCTAGTGTCACTTTGAGTTTCTCGGAAGGTGTAACTAGTCGTCCTAGTTAGTTGGGGATTCCAGCTAGTCTTATATTAGGCCATCTAGTGTCACTGATGCAACTTTAATTCATGTACTTTCCATTAGAAAAAGTCATGTTTCCTTTTTATCTTGATGGTGAACATGTTTCCATGCCTTGGTAGGATGAAATAATGAATAATTTAAGGTGCCAAGGAATTTAGTTGTCTGTCGTGTATAGGGATGACGATTTCTTTTCTGCTTTTGCACCCTCACTGGTCGGTCTGTATGCTTCTTTATAATAGATTGCCGGTTTCTGTCATGATAATTTTACATTTACAGTGACTTGTAAGTTTCTGATTAATTGTCATTCATTTGCTTCCAATCCTGGAAGTAAAAATTCTGAATTAAACCTCTAATGTTCTTACTGGTACTTTATCTTGGTATTCATGTGCGGAATATATTGTATCAGCTGAAGTCTTATATCAATCTATTCAATTTTTCATGTACCATTTCCCAGGTTACAATTTGTCGAAATGAGGCTGAAAAGTGCTTGATTGAAACATCTATCAATTCCCTTAGAATAAGTCTAAAGGTAGGTTTGCTTTGCTATTCACAGACGTTGCTTCTTATGTTCCTATATAAAGAGCTACTCAGCTATAAATGATGCTGCATGTTGTCAAAACATATACGCATAACTTTTTGCCGTTTCTGCTTCTTCTCATAGGGTAGAGTACATTATGGTACCTTAAACTATATTTTTCAAGTTATGCATAAACAATATTTCTCTTGTTATACATCTATTCTCCATGCTAAAGGCCGTTGGCTAAGTATTCATCAGCATTCCGGATCTTTCCTTGTAGTACCTAGGGCTGCATATTGGTAAATCGATCAAATCATTAGTGTGTTGTATTTCAAACGAAATGGTAAAACAAATCTTGGGATTTTCCTGTAAGAAGAATAGAATTTGCAAGGAACTGTAAGTTTTCTGGATTTTTTGAAATCACTCATAAGAAAAGGCTTGAGCTCCTCATATGTGATTATTGCTGTGCAGGTGAAACAGTCGGATGAACTTGAAAATATACTAACAAAGAAGTTCCTTAGATTTTTGTCTATGAGAGCAGAAGCTTTTCAGGTGTTGAGGAGAAAGCCGGTTCAGGTTTGTGTTTCTTTCCTCATATATGCTTGATTAGATTGCCTCTCAACTTTTAATCATCTGAATTTTGCCTGGCATTATATTTCAGGGCTACGACATTAGTTTTCTCATTACAAATTATCATTGTGAAGACATGCAAAAGCAGAAGCTTATTGATTTCATAGTGCAATTCATGGAGGTACACTTATAAACCCCACTCCCTCCCCCTTCCGCCCTAGGATGAAGTAGCGGTGAAACCTCTTGCATCAATCACTTACGAATTCTTTGAAACTTTTTGAGTCTCTGGCTTCCATGAACAAGTAAGAGTTGCCTGACCAGAAGTTAATGAAATTGGACCAAATATTTTGTTCTTGATGAAAAAGATAGGTGAAGTTGGTAAAAATGCTTTGCGGAAGTGTTTAGCTGTGGAATCAGCCACTAACACTTGCATTAGTAGAGACTGCCTATTCAGTGAGATGGATTGATATGCTTCATATACTTCAATCTTCCAATCTCAAAGGGCGGAAACAATCTAGCGTAAAAGATACTCTCCTCGGGAAAAAAAAAATGTATAGTTCCCGTTGGAAATGAGGGCACGGTTGGCTGCCTTTTAGCAATATGAACTTGTGAACCATCTGCTTCTTTTGTGAAATTGCAGGATATTGATAAGGAGATCAGTGAACTGAAACTGTCAGTGAATACGCGAGGGAGACTTGTCGCTACTGAGTTTCTAAAGCAGTTCATCTGATGCTTCGTTTTCGTTGTTTATTCTCTGTTCTATTCATTTTTTCTCTTCTGCTTGAAGCTACATATTATAGAAATTCTGTATTGTATTGCATCAATGAGATGTCTGTTTCGAAACTATGTAGAGGAGTTGGCAATGGCAAGTACTTTGCTTTTGATGGTCTAAAGACTTTTGAGTTGACATATGAATTTGGAGTTGAATAGGTCCGGAAATACATCTAAAGTATTCTGATTTTTTGAGTTTCGTATCTGAACCTATGAGGTGTATGAGTTTGTTCCTGTTCTATCAGCAAATGTTTATCGAAACGCACTTAAACTATTTATTGTTCATATTTATCCGAAATATTACCGTTGTTCATGTAGGAGCAGTGAATAATTGATAGGTGAGGTGTGTTTCGATAATATTTGGGGATAACTTAATTAAGAAACTCATAGTGGCAGAGTCAGCATTTCCATCAAGGGTGTTTATGCTTTTAGAACATGTGAGTGATTTTTGTATCAAGAGTGTTCGACAAATTGATATATATCAAAATATCTATATGTAACCTATGTATTTGAAAAAAAATTTCGATGAAGGGTACTCATCTGACCACCTTTGAGTAAAGCTCCGCCTTGGAAACTCACACACCTCATACTTCAGATATGAAACTTAGAAAATCGAGATACTTCAGGTTTGTTTTTTATCCTTTTAACTCATGAACTTATTGATTTCTTGTACAAGACCAAAGTTACCAAGACTCGATAAGCTGTTAATTCAACACTAGGCTCGCATCCAAGGTGATTTTTCTTTTTTTGGTTGATCAATTTTGATAGACAGTTTTTCGATATTTATGCTAGTTTTTTTGATAGTAAGTATTTTGAAATTAGTTTAGATATACACAAACTCATCCGAACATCACGGTTAGTAAGGAAAAAAAAAAGTATTAAGTTCTGACAGAAATAGCAAAGATAACTGCAGCTTACTGACATTATTAGTATTTAATGATTATAAGATTGCTAGATTGACTAATCCTACTCTTCTGACACTATTATTTCTTATATTAAATATATTAAACCTCTAGATTTTCTTTTATTCCTATATTTTTTTTGGGGGGGGGGGGTATGATAATTTTTTTTTTTTAAAAAAACATACAATTAGTACTGCAACATGTTTTTAAAATAAAATTAAAAGGACAGATAAAGATGTGACAGTTTCTGTACAGTAGCATGTTGGTTACATTAAACACTGTCGAATGCCGACAACCTATTATTTGACAGGCTACTACATGTGATTAAAAAATTATATTATTCGTCCATCTTTTGATAAATAATTATTTAAATTTATAAAAATAAGATATAATTACAATAATAACATAAAAATTTCACGAGTAGAATTTAAAGTTTGGAGAAGGCAAAATGCACGCAGATCTTATCACTACCTCTCACAGAGATAGAGATGTTATTTCCGAGAAATCCTCGTCGTAAAAATCAAATCTAATAAGAAGAAGATATTAGATATGAAAAAAATGAGAGGAAAAGGGTAACATAAATAATTTCTTAATAGATCGAAAAAGAAAAAAAAGAATAACTGATATGACATGGATCAAGTATAAGCTTAAATTTAGTAAAAATAAGTAAAAGTACAAGTATCATGAGTTCGATAAGTACAAATGTTGTAAGTTTGGTCAATTGATCAATATATTAATAGTGAATTCTCGATGAGATTAAATGAAACTATAGTTGCTCGACCTTAGTCTTGAACTGATCTCAGACTTCAATCAACCCCTTCATACTTAAATTCTTAATCGATCGATTAGTAGCTAAAAAAAAGTCCTCACTTTCTATCTTAAATTATGAACGATAGACTTTAACTTATATTTTATCTCGAGATTGTTATTTTTAATTTCCGAATTAAACTAAAAAAGATCTTTCTTTAATGGAGAAAAGTATGTTGGACATCAAAAGTCACTGGTGGCGCCAGTCATCCGGTCATTTTACCCCCAATTTTCTCTCTCCTTTCTCTTTCTCTGAGTTGGCTCCACACTCTGTACACAATAAGAGAAGAGGAAGGAGGAGGAAAAAAAGTATCTTGGAAAGTTCCCTATTTTCATCTCTGCTGAATGTTCTCTGAGCTGGTGTTAACTTGAAGACCCTTTTTGAAATGGCAGTGAGTTCTTGATCTATTTTTATTTTGTTTATTGATAAGTTTTTGAGCTGAGATGGGTTCTGTGTTATGTAGTCTGTGGAATGTTGGTTATGCTTAAATGGGGTTTTTTGTAAAGTTTGTGGGAGTTGAAGGATAATCTTGATTTAGTAGCTTAAAGGGGTTTTAGTTGATTGGTTGAGCTTATTCATGGTGGAACTCAACTTGATTTGGTTCTTGGTGTTGAAAGTAACTTGATTTTGTCAAATATGGTGGTGATATTGGGGGGGGGGGGGTTGAAGTTGAATGTTTATGTGTATTTTGTGGGATTGTAGTGAAATCCAAAGTACTTTTAACTTGCAGACTCTTTTGAAATGGCAGTGAGTTCTTGGTCTATTTTTATCTTGTGTCTTTGATTATTTTTTAGCTGAAATGGGTTCTGTGTTATGTTGGATGGGTTCATTGTAAAGTCTGTGGGAGTTTTGGGAGCTGGAAGGATAGTTAATAGCTTAATGGGCTTAGTTGATTGATTGAGCTTAGTCATGTTGGAACTGAACTTGATTTGATTTGGTTCCATGGGTGTGTACGGTTTATTGCTTGCGTGTACTTTGCTTAATTCTAGTGGAATACCGAGTATATAGTAGTTTTGAAGCTTGGGTTTAGCTGAAAGATAAAGCTGAACTACACATAAACTGTCAGTGTTGGTTTGTGGTTGATGTTTGTAGGATAATTGGAAGTGCAAGATAGTATGACCTGCAAGCATCTGTTTTAGATCTAGTGTTGCCATCCCGTCCGAGAGGAAAGCTATGATCTTTTCCACGCGCTAGAGGAAATAACAGCAGCCATAGAATGTAAGATGAGAATTAGTGATATCAGTGAACTGATCTCGCTGGATCTTTCCTTAAGAAATGTGACTTTAGAAGGGCATTTCAGTTTTGGGAATTTGTGGAGTTGTACTTCTGAAGCTAGATACTTGAGCTAGTAGTTGGGACTTGTAAAGATCTGTTAATCATTTAGAAGAGAAACCACAAGTGGGGTCTGGGGAGGGTGTTGATTACACAGCCGTAGCCCTACCTTGTGAATGTAGAGAGGCATGGAGGAAAAGACCAAATCTAATAATAATGGATAGAGGAATGATAAAAAACTGCAAAGATGTCATTAGTTTTTCACTCTGCTGCAATTATTTAAAATTTTCTAAGTTGTAGAATTAAGTGTAATTTCTTCAAGTCTGTGAAGTACTGGTATCTTTTAAGATTGTGACGTGGTGATTCCACAAGCTATTGTTATGTATAGTGGAATGGGTTAGAATGTAGTAGGTATCTTAGACACACAATTGGATGATGCTTCTCCGCTGATTGATTTCTGTCAGCTGGACGCTAGGTTGACACCAGAAACCTTAGCCTTATTTTACTTGAGTTCTCTGGCAAATGGAAATAGAATGCACAATGACACACATTTATTTGTTATGTGAGTACTGACTTTACTCGAGCTCCTGTCCAGGTTTTGTTTAGATGATTGATAGTAAAGTGATACTGTAAGTTAATAAGCAGTACGGTGTTAAAATTAGCAGTCTTTCATATCACTGAATCCAAACATCGCTTTCCAGTCCGTTTTATTTGATTGCTTCTACTTTGTCTCTCCAATTGACCATTCAACTTTACGTTCCTACTATACAGTTTCTTACATGCCTTCTCTTTCCATACATAGCCAGACTCGTTCCTATGTTATATTACTGAATTTTGGACTCCTATATTAGGTTATTTACGCTCCAAAGGTCCAGTTTTGGACGTCCAAGATTGTTAGAGTCCCATTTGGTTGAAAATATGTACATTTTTCTCCTACAAGATCCTAGACAGTTCTCATTGTATGAGCTACTTTTTGGGGTTGATTTATGGCCGAGGTCCATTTCCTTAACAATTATCTGCTTTCTCTAGGAGTGATTAATTTCCTACTTCTCCGTGCAATATCTTTGCAACTCTCTTGTAGTGTTAAAGTGACCAAGATGCTATCACAATCTTGAATGAGTTCGGCTCAATGCTTACAGCATCCTTGTGTCAAATGATGAATCTTCAACCTGACACATAGAGGAGCCAAAAACTATGTTATCAATTTAGGTGCTCTGTAGGGCCTGTTCATAAATGATCGATGTACATATGCTTTCTTGTTCAGTTGGAAAAAGATGTTAAATAAATGTCTAATTACTGATGGAAGGTGCTATAGATAGTCTACTAAGCACTTCATTGTCCAAGATAACAAGTGTTCCACTTGGCATGTATATGATGTGTGACATCTTTGTATTGATTTTGTTGAAGGTGATAGTTCAGTTTATTTTCAATGTTGAAGGTTTCCTCCTTAGGAAGCTTATTACAGACAAAAATTTAGAAAATTAGAAGAGATGCAACCTTTTTTCTAAGAGAAAATAGTCTTGTCGTAGAGACTTGTTTTGCGTTACACTTTCTGAGGTTTTCATTCCTTTTACTTGTATATATACTTGAATGGAGCGTAGGCAGTGTCTAAGTATGTTCATGACATGAATCTGGCTGCATATTCTTGCAGAAGCACTCTCAAGTACCAAAATTTGGCGACTGGGAGAGCGACGAAGATGTTCAATATACTACCTTTTTTGAGAAAGCTGCTGAGGGTAAGAAAGGAAGTAAAATGAATCCAAATGATCCTCAAAATCTTGAGGCAAAAGCGAAAGGTGAAAATGGAATAGATGCTGTACGACAGAAGCCAGAACGTTTTGCCAGCAGAGATGTAGAATTGCGTAAATCAGCTGGTTCCCCAATGCATCCAGACACCGTGGGTCACAAAGCTCCAACTTACCCCTCTCCACAACGACATGGTGAGAAATATGGAGGCAACAAGTCAGAATCAGAAACAATGAAGGGCCCTGATATCCCAACACCAAGGCATGAACGTCGCCCAAGCCGAGAAGAGGGTTACCTGAGGAAACCTACTGATTCCCCATTGCGCAATGAGAACATGGGGAGAAGAACTCCTATGGAATCTCCTCATCATCGTTATGGTGGCTTAAGTGGTGGTGCTACACCTAAGAGGGCCTCTCAGCAAAGTATGGGACCTGATCGCAGCATTGAGCAGTCCCCGCTGCATCCACATTCCCAGGGAAGGGCTGCAGGCAAAGGTGGTGTTGTCTCCTCTCCTTCATGGGAAAGAAAAGCTTCATCTGAAGGTAGTCATGGTCTGGCTCCCTCTACACCTGGAAGATCCCGTTTGGGATCAGTTCCAAAAGGTGATGACACGGTATGTCTTTTTATCATTTTCTTTCCATCGACTTTCAGAACTAATAAGATTATACACTTGTGCAGCAATGTAAGTAGGACCCTGAGCAAACTTGCAAAATTGTTAAGGATAAGAAGATGAAGTAACTTCCCTTTCTCTTTTCTAAATTAATCCGAGAGAACTTGTAGTGAGGACATATAAAAAGTTTTCCTTATCGTACTAGCCAACATTTATATCTTATCATTGTTCTTTGATTTTCGATTTATATGGCATAAGAATAGTCACAGACTGCTTTAATTATAAAAAGAGTATAATGTAAGTGCATTTTCAGCCTGATGACAGCCCTGCTGTTCCTAAATTTGGCGACTGGGATGAGAATGACCCTGCATCAGCTGAAGGTTACACACAAATATTTAACAAAGTGCGAGAGGAGAAGCAGACTGGTTCAGCAAAAGTACCTTCCGCCTCAACTGACACATCTTACTCCAACAGTCAAAAGCGATATGGAAATGACAGTGGAAAGGTACGAAACTCATTTGGATTTCTGATATGGTAACCCCCTTCCAACCAACCCCTTCTCTAGGGGCCAGCAGCGGCTTTTCCCATTTTCCTTTAGTGACTCTAACTCCCATCCTCAAAGTATGCAACTTATTTGTATCAGACCAAGCTTCTGGTCGCTCTTTACTTTCTAACTAAAAAGGGCAGCTCTGTGCACAAAGCATCCCATGTTCATACAGGGTCTTGGGAAGCGCTGCACCCCAAGGGGGGTGTGATATTAGGCTGCAGTATAATTATCTTTGAAATCCCAAAAGATTGTCATAGGGAGATTGTTGCAACAAGATAATGAATGGCCTCTTACTCATTTCTTCATAAAGGTTTTCTAACATCTCCTCGTTGCTGTTCTTCGCAGGGATGTTTGTGCTTTCCATGGGGTCGGAGGTGACAGTGCTGAGGACAGGATTAATGAAAATGCAATGAGCATGTACCCTATTTTAAAGCATGGAGCACTGGTTATGTATAGATATAGGTCTCTAAGTATATACGTTGTTCATCGTGTGCTTTAGACTGGAATTCTTTTATTACAAACCAGAGAAAAGATTGAGAAAAGGGAAACAAAATGACATTCTTCTTTTCCTGCCATCCATTAGTTGTTGGCTTCCTTCTTCATGGAGACTTATCTAAGTTTTCTTTATATTTTGCATTGATTTATTTTATCCCGAGCTTCCATCTTTTTGCTCCCCTAATGACTCGAAACGACAACCTCAGGGTTAGAGGTGGAGGGTATTTATCATCGGAGCAACCCCATCTCGTCTCTTTTATTTCGCAGCATTTCTATCTGTTGAGTATATTTGTGGATGCAGTTTCATTTAGTTCCTTAATGTTGGTTGGTTGGTATTTGTTCAATCATCTAGTATTTGAAGCCCATTAAGGGAGAGGGGGGATGACATGTTTTCTACTTAAAGGTTCTCTATTCTCAACACTCGAATCTAAGACATGTTGAGGTTGGATGGATTAGCACAAGTAGCTAATGAACTCATTCAAGGAAGTAATTGGTAAAGTTATTGCCACGTGATCAGGAGGTCATGAGTTCAAGATTTGGAAACAGCTTCTGGCAGAAATGCAAGATAAGGCTCTCTTGTGGTCGGGGCAACATATAACAAGTACATGTTTACAACTACTAGCCAAATTAGCTAATAATATTTCAATACATATTGTACTCATGTCCTATATACACATTTGAAATTGTTACCAAAGCAGATATCACATCCAATTTTCTTCTCACGACATCAGTATACATCATTCAAAAGAAGCATATCAAACTTTCAAATGATTTACTCAAGTCAATAAATTGTCAAAAATCATTGCCCTTTTTGGCCACAGCTTCGAACAGAATTCTACTGTTTTTCTTCCAAGATGCAAAGTACATATCACACAACCCTTTATGAAGTTTCTTCAAACCTCAGTAATTTCTTTCGAGTTGTCGTTCGTCGGCCTACTCTCTATGTCCTTGTTTTTTGGAAGGAGAATGGAGTTTGTTGATTGACTGTTCCCCATGTCCTTAGTTTTGTGAAGAAGAAAAGTACCAGAAAGGATTGTTACAAAGCCACATAGTTCTGTTATTATCTGTGTTGCTGTCTGATGATCCCAGTCCTGCATTTCCCAAAAACACAATTGTCAAGTTTGGAACTTCTCCTTCATCTTGCTCGGACTCTCTGGAAATGTTGTTGCACTTGAATACTCGAAACATGCACTACTTTTGGACGACTGATACACATTCATTCGCACTTTTGAAGAGTCCGAGCAACATACCAGATGAAACAAACAATCCAGAAAAAGCAGGATATGTTTACACTTTGGCTATAGTATATAGGCAAACAAGACGAACAAATAAGGCAAGTTACTCGCTATAACAGGTTAAAATACACTGATAATGTGAAAATTCTTTACGTAGTCAGTGTATATAAGTTAAATCCTCACAGAAAACAGCAATAATTGTAAGTGTCTAAAAATATCAAGATATTAGTACCCTGTCGAAGTAGGGAATCATGGCATATATGTTTGGAATAGATTCCATTTTGAGAGAGTTGAAAAAGCACATCTCGTTGAAAGGTTTTATACATCTGCCCTTTCTCAACGCATTTCTTTAGACAAAGACTCCATTTTTTCCTCTTTTCGTATGATAAATCTTAACAACAACTGATTTTTTTTTTTTTAATATCGAAAGTCCCATCCGATATTACAGAAAATGGACATGATTGTGATAACAAGTGATTTTCATCCTCTTTGCAACTATAATGAAGGAGATGGCTCTCAATATTACAGACAATGAACATGATTGTAACAACAAATGATTCGCGTTCAAGCACTATTAAACCAGTTTCGCGTCCAATATTACAGAAATGGACGCGACTACAGTAACAGATGATTCATGTTCTGCGTCTGTGAACGCGATAAAACTAAAAATGCTGAAAAGAGAATCAAGAAGCTGTTGAATCACCTTAAACATTATCATGCTGGCAAGAATGGTTAGCGTTGTAAACATGACGTAGTATACTGGAGAAACCACCGCGGTGTTAAATGTGTCAAGTGCCTATAAAACACAACTCGAGTCATAGTTAATAAATTTGAAGATAACACACTCCTATGTTTCCCAGACTCTTCAAACATATCGTCTGGTGTGTGTTGGATCCTCCAAAACTGTTGTTTTTTTGGAGGATCCAACATGACTGTGACAGCATCTTTAGAGAGCTAGAGCAACGTAGCTTGAAACTACTAACTAGTCTAGCGTCTTGATATTTTTGAAGGATTCGAGCAACATAGATGCTAAAATGGAGCTCTGTAAGAGAATCGAACACATACCTTGTTCAAATAGTTCAATTGCAGAAGGCAAAAGATGATAACAAACACTGTAAAAAACCATGTCTGGTAATATTTGAATTGATTCTTTCCTTCAAATGTGAGCTTAAGAGCGATTCCGACTGCTTTCACACCCATGACCTGAGTAATCACAAGAGGAAACACGAACGATGAGCATATGAAATGTACATACAGAGCCATGAACTACTGCTGGTGCGAATACAGAAAAAAGGAGAATATACTGACCGTGAGAGACCCCGTGAGAGAACAGATTCCGATGTAAATGACCATATACCTCTGCCCGTATTTAGGCACAAACCGGAAAATAAGGACAAGCACCGTCACCAGGACTACACATGTATATATAATGAATCCTGTTCTTCTCGAAAACAGATGTGTTAACTTGAAGGATTTCACCATAAAGTGAAACGCCAACGCTTGTAAAGGCAACATTTACCACCCCTACTTCTATACTACAACAACAAATGCGCTTCTAATCTAAGCAAGTTGAGGTCGGTAATATGAACGTACACTGACGATGTTGCCTCATTTAAACTCATTTAGTCCAATACAACACAAAATAAACAACAACAACATACCCAGTGGGATCCTGGGGTCTGGGAGGGTAAAATGTACGCAGATCTTACCACTACCTCATAGAGATAGAGAGGCTGTTTCCGAGAAACCCTCGTCTTAAGAATCAAGCCCCATAAGCAGAAAATACTATATATGGAGAAAAAAAAAAGGGAAAGAACAACAAAAGAAAAAACGACTAATAATGAAAAGCAAATGATAATATGTAAATATACAATACAAAATAGAAAGGCATAATACATAAATGTTCCCTTTAACTTGGCCTCAGCTGGCATCTACACCTTCCAGCTTTGGTGTAGCATAAGTAGGGCACGTTTATGTATCATGACAAACAAAAGGTACTAGACGTTCTCTACTGGCGTAGAATTTCTGACTGGAAAACTAGCAGACAATATGCAAGGTTAAGAAAATGAAAGAATGTAACTGAGCTTGCGTTTTGGAAATACCTCTTGCTGATGCCAGATGCCAAACGTCCATGACAGATTCAATTTTCCGTTCCAGAGGAGCATGTAAGACAATACTAACAGAGCCAACCAAGCAGAGGACACAACCAACAATGCCAAATATATGCAATCTCTCCTTCAAAATAAAATGGGCTAACACTGCACTGCGCAAAGGAAAATTATATGAGTTTTGAAACTAAAAAGTGCTTTTTCTCGTCATATTTTACCCCAATAGTGCCACATGATTACATACCTCACAATTATGCTTAAAGCCCCTAGAGGAGTCACAAGAATCGCGGGGGCATATGCATAAGCAGCAAAGTTAGCTCCCTCTCCGACAATCACTGCAAGCATACGTTAGTTTAGGATTACATACAACTGTAACAGTAATGAACTAAAGACTCAAAGAGCGATCAAAACCAAGACTCGGAAAAGAGAATGCAGAATCAAGGTTCTACACTAAACTAAGATAGGCTAAATTTCATCACTATACATTTCTCAAATTTTCTCTGCAGTGTCCAAATCTTAGAACATGTCGTAGTTATAACAGATGTAAAAGTAGTGTCAAGAATTCTAGCACCTCCATCGATATAAAGATACAACTGTCTTTTACATATGCTGTGTTTGATCATTGTTACAGATAGAGATGTCTTCTTACAGTGAAAGCGTCTCACATAACAATAACATACATGTAATTTGAGTTAGGACGCTTACTAGTTAACATCCCAGCCCACCACATTGGTTCCAGCAGATACGAGTGGCCTCCTGAACCTGTTCAAATATTAACCACACTTATAAATCATAATAACAGAACTCGTTTATCCTAACATCGATAGCAAGCAAGATGTTGAATCCTATACAACCATATCGACATATGTTGAAACTTCTTATGGAAACATAAAGTAAGTCATTTCTGTAGGGAAAGCGCGTACCCGCACCCCAACCCCGCATTAGTATGACATTGTCCGCTTTGGGCCAAGCCCTCACGGACTTGTTTTTGGGCACCTTCCAAAAGGCCTCATACTAATGGGTTGGGTTGAACCTATTTAAATAGGTTCATATTCTTCTCTTTCACCAATGTGGGGGGGAGTTTGCATACCCAACAATTTCTTCCCAATTCAGACATTTGTACAACACAAGGACTTTAGAGGTCTTCAAATGGAATATATTCAACTAAGGATGGAGCTACCCTTGTCCCCTTTCACTCGAAAATTACACTGTGTAGATAGGTTAAATTCATTTTTATGCATATATACTTGAATCCCCTTGGTTTTTGTGTGCATATTCTACATGGAACAAACTCTGCATACAAAGTATTTAAACGGTTTTTGTGTGTGTATTCTAGACGGAAAACAAAGACATGTTAACATGTTGCATGCGCAAGTGAGGAACACAACAAAAAGAACCAATTCCGAGCCTCCAAGGACGAATTATATGTCCCTGAAGGGGTTCATACAACACCACTTCATCTTATACAAGGGGTGTCATATGACACCACTTCGCCATTAATTCACACATGCGCACACACCTCTAATAGACTGAAATTGCTTGAAATATAGATGCTACTACCGTACTATCAAGAGGATTGGCTGCCAAAGGTATTTATCCAGCAGTAGAATCTAAGCTTCAGGAGGTATTCACGTTTGGCACAGCAAAATAAACATCATTAAAACCTTAGAACTACTACATACGAGCCCACAGCTAAACCTACATGATACAAGTTAAAGAGTTTTGATAATAAGCCGATACTGCTTGAGCAAAACGTTCCATACACCACTATCTAAACTTGATATACATAAACTACTCTATTCGAAACATAAGGAAAATAAAGCCAACATTTACATAAGTGGTGTCATATAACACTACTTCACATTATACAAGGGATGTCACATGACACCACTTCGTCATAATTTCACACACGCACGCGCATCTAATAGACGGAAATTTCTTCAAATGCAAAATAAACATCATTAAAAACCTAAGAACTTCTATATACAGGTCCACAACTAAACCTACATACAAGCTAAGTTGTGACAATAAATCAACACTACTACTACAACAACATACCCAGTGAAATTCCACAAGTGGGGTCGATGTATGCAGACCTTACCACTACCTCGTAGAGATAGAGAGGTTATTTCCAAAAGACCCTCGTCTCAAAAATATCATCCCAAAAGCAGAAAACACTAGATATGAAACCAAACGACTAGAATGAAAAACAAATGATAATTTGCAAAGACCAAAAAAGTAACAAACTGAATGATGGACAATAACAAAACCATATAAAAGGACACGACTACCTCAACTAACCTACTATATCACAAGGTCAGACACAGCTTACACAAAATGTTACATACATCACTATCTAAACTTGATATACATAGACAACCCATAAACCCGACCCTGTATCAACATAAGCAAAATACAGTCAATATAACATCAAATTATACCAAACAAAAAAAAAAGAAATAGAGAAAATTTTGTTTACCTGCCCTGGTTCCTCCAGTTGCACCTGCTTTTTTAAGGCCTTTTTTCTTAATAATAAAACTGGCTCCAATAAAAATACTTGATGATATAGCCAATATAACTCCATGAACATTATCAGATATTCCTCTCATTTTTTTTTTCAAAAAAAAAAAATGAAGAGGACAACAATTTAATTTCAGAAATTCAACCCTGCAATCAAAAAAAAAATTTATAATTTTTTCACAACAAATTAAAAATCATATCTTTACCAAAAACAGGAACATAAAAATCAAACCTTTTGAGATATATACAACATCGCCCTTTATCTCAAAAAAACAAAAAAATTGAAATTTTTGGATAAAGGGTCGATGAAATTTTTAAAAAAATTATGAGAAAATATTGTTTAAATTTTTTTTCAATATTTTGTCAAATTTTCTTAAACCAACTTCTGTATATAGCATTTTTTTTAATCTGCAGAAAAAAATTCTTTTTTTTTTTTAATATTTGCTTTCTTTCTGCAATTTTTTTCCTTTTTCTCTCTCTATATGTGCTTTTTTTTTTTTTTTTTTGTTGAATTTGCATAATGTAATTCATGTTACGAAAAGTCCGTTACACTTACAATTGAGGAACAAATGGATGCACACAAAACCACTTAATTTATTGTTTGTTTTCCGAATACCACGTTGTTATAATCTTTTTTGTAATTTTGTTTTATTTGGTTTGATTGGTAGTCCCTCTACTTTTATCGTTTACCTTTTTACCATTTTTTAATATAGACATTTTTCTTAAATATTTAGTCAAATATTTTGAATTTGAGCTCTCGGAAAGATTTTTTGATAAAGAAAAGTCTATTGTATATTTTTAGCTAGTTAGGTTTGGGTGTCGAGCTGAGCAAATCGAATTTGATTGAGTTTGTAACAGGTCGAGTAGAGCTTGATCGAGCTTGTTGATGTACATAATTTGTTATTTGTCTTTTGAATTCCACGTTGTTATAATCTTTCTAATTAAGGGTTTGTTTTGTTTGTTTGGTGGTCCTTTTATTTTTCTTTTCTCCCCTTTTGCCACCTTTTCGATCGTGACACCTTCTATGTTTAGTGAGATATATTAAATTTGAGCTTTGAATGCTTTTTGACTATGTATCCTTAGATAGCTAGGTTTGAACATCGAGCTGAGTGAATCAAACTCAAATAAGTATGTAACACCACCAAATTGAGTAGAGCTCAACTGAAATCATTACAGTATCATATTGAGCGTGAATCGATTTATCAAATTATAAATAAGATCGAGTTGAGCTAGATCAATTGAGGTTTGTCGAAATATAATCAAGCTTGAGTCTGAGTTAGGGATCCCTAGTGTCTAGTATCATGCATAGTGCTAAGTTGTTACGAAAAAAATAAATTAAAATTACAATAAATTTTATTGATTAATAAAAATATTAAGTGTTAATAATTTAAGTTCAAATAAAATTATGACTTAGACATTTTTCACTTGTTTTTCAAAAAGATTTTTCATTTTAAGAATTTTAATATGAAACCTAGCTCTAATTTAAAGGTGAATGATTTTTAATTTTTCTATTACATCCTCGTGGATACTCAACAACTTAATAACATATATAAATTCTAACAAAATGCAATAGCAATAACATATGCAATAAAAGTTCGTAAGTGTGGAATTTTGAAAAGGGTGAAGTGTAAATAAATTTTATCCCTGCAGGAAGGTAGAAGTTGTTTCCAAAAGGATCCCTCGACTTAAGTATAATAAACAAAACTAGGTATGAAAAGGAAAAATGATAATGAAGAAAACATAACAATTAATAAGAAAAGAATAACAATAATAATACGCTTAACAAAAAGATAATAAATAACATATGATGATAGATATCAAAACAAGAAAGTACAAGAATAAGGTTAGTACTATGACAAACACCACCAAACCTAAATCTGTCGAAAACGAAGACAACACTCCACTACCTGTCTAATCTTCTATCCTAATCTGTTGCGTTCATACTGTCCTATCTAAGATCATGTCATTGATAAATCAAAGTTATGTCATGTCCCATCTGCTCACTCTTCCCAACACTTTTTTGGGCCTACCTTTCCTTCTCCCTCTCCTCGTACCCACTAATCCAATCTCTCGCATCTCCAACTGGGGCATTTGTGTATTTGTTCTTCACTTGTCCAAACTGTTTCAATTTTGTTTCACTCATCTTATCCACCACATATGTCTCTTCAATTTTATCCATACATTCTCATTCCTAATCTTATCACTCTTTCGTACTATCATCACATACATCCTCGTTCCTAGTCTTATCACTCCTACTGTTCCTACACATCAATCTCAACATTCTCATTTCCACGACTTGCATCTTCTGAACATAAAAATTCTTAACCAGCCAACACTCCATCTCATATAACAAAGTTGATCTAAACACCACTCAATAGTCTAACCAAACAAATCAAAATCATAATTGTAACCTAAATCTATTTAAAAAATCATATATGTAGAAAGCAATAGACATTTCAAAGATTAAATCTTTCAGATCTAATGGAATTTGTTTCTTGAAAAGGAAAAAAAAAGGACAACAAAAAGAAGAAAACGTACCTTAGCACGAATCTAAAATAGCTTCACCCCCATTAAAATTAATTTCGTCTGTCCAAAATGACATAAAAACATACACAACAAAAAATTCAAACTATTAAGCAATTTGGAATATATCAAGAAAAGTGAGAAAAAGGGGTGGACATATATTTTGATAATATAGATAAAATAATCACATGGATTGCATGAATATGAAAACATATTCTTGTTTGACTCTTTATATGAAAAGTCATGCTTTTCTTTTTTTTTTTTTTTTTTACTTGTTAAAGAATGAGAACTTACAAGATCACATGATTTTTTTGGGGTTTACGTGAGCGTTTGAATGTAAAATTTATGTAATTCAAAAAGAAAAAAATTATTTAGATAAAAGCTAAATTGATCTTTCATCTTTGGTGACAAAAGATAAAATTGCAGAAAGACTTCAGGATAGCTCTTCTTTTTACCTATATTTGTATTCTTGATTACGAATCGAGAAGCCTTTATCATCAAAAGTGAGTTCTTTCATTCGTGAAATTAGAAAAATAAAATGAAACAAAAATATTAGAGATATATTTGATTGGTATATGATTCTATAAAAACAAATATTTAAAAGTGAAATATCAAATTATTTGTTTTATTTTTTATAATAGGAGTCTTATAAGAAAAAATTAGGATTATAATTAAGCATATTTGAAACTTTAAATTTAGTTAAAGTTTTCAAGAAATACAAAAAAAAAAAAAAAGAACTTGATAAAATATCTTTAAAAATAAACTTCTGCTGCTAATGACAATTGGAATAATGTTAGCTCCTATTTATTTATTAATATTGATTTAGTGTGTAAATTCTGTGCAATTTTCGTGAATAAAATTGTCTACACTATTTTGTCTCTCAATTTCTTTTATAAAATAAATAAACAAAATGTTAATCCTTGAAATTTGAAATATTCCCAAATTATTTTTGTTTACTTAACTATTTCAAATCAAATTTGATTATATATAAACACATATAGTGGTTTTAGTCGATGAATTCAGTACTTTCTCCATTCATTTTTACTTAATTAATTTGATAAATTAAGAAATAATTATTATTTGATTATGAATTTGTCTTTATTATTAATATTATCATTTTATTATACATTTTTCAAAATATAAAATTTATTATATTTAAATAATGATATAATAAAATTATCAGTTTATTAATTATTGGTCCATGAAAAATATGTCAAAGTCAAAACTATTTATTACAAGTTTGGATGTTTCATCAATTTGAAATAATCTTTTAATTAACTAATTATCTACACACTATGATCTACCTGAAATAATTATATAAAAGGTCCAATGTAATGATAATTTTTTTTTTATTTTGATGAAAATCATGTAACTTTTGTTGTGGTTCTACTTGAAATAATCAGGTATAATTTTTATTCATTCTCCTAATAATTTTTCACCTAAATTCTTGTTTCTATTTATTTTGAAAGAAAAAATAATATGGTTTGAATCTTTATATGAAAAGTCATTTTGCTGTTGTTGTTTGACTTGTTAAAGATTGAAAATCTTAGAAGATTCGATGAAATTTTTTTGGTTTATGTGAGTGTTTGAGCATAAAATTTATGTAATTTAAAAAGAAAAAAAACACCGTTTAAAAAAACACTGAATTGATCTTTCATCTTTATAGATAGAAGATAAAATTGTAGAAAGATTTAAAAATTAAGTCGAGAATAACTCTTCCTTTGACCTATATTTATATTCGTAATTATGAATCGAGAAATCTTTATCACCAAGATTGAGCTCTTTCTTTCGTGAAATTAGAAAACTATAATGGAACAAAAATATTAGAGATATATATAATTGGTAAAAGTACTACGATTCTGTGAAATATCAAACTGTTTTTTATTTTTAAAAATAGGAGTCTTATAAGAAAAAATTAGGATTATCATTAAACATATTTCAAACTTTGAATTTAATTAAATTTTTTAATAAATACAAAAAAATGACAAAATATTCTTAAAAATAAACTTCTCCTAGTAATGGCAATTGGAATGATATTAGCTCCTATTTATTTATTATGAATGTTATCTGTGAACAATTAATTATCGTATTATATTGATTTAGCGTGCAAACTCTGTGCAATTTCCGTGAATAAAATTGTCTACAATATTTTGTCTCTCAATTTCTTTTGTAAAATAAATAAACAAAATGTTAATCCTTGAAAGTTGAAATATTCCTAAATTATTTTGCTTAAACTATTTCAAATTGAATATGATTATACTTGATTAATTTGATAAATTAAGAAATAATTTATCATTTAATTTTTGATTTGTATTTATTATTAATATTATCATTTTATAATGTATTTTTTAAAGGTCAATAAAAAATATATCAAAGTCAAAATTATTTATTACAAGTTTGCATTTTTCATCAATTTGAAATAATCTTTTAATTAGCTAATTATCTACAATTAATTACAATCTACAAGGTATAATTACAAAGGAATTAAGATGTTCAGTCTTTTGTATTTATCCATTGTGTAACATTTTTTTATTTTGATGAAAATAATCAGGTATGATTTTTATTTATTCTATTGATAATTTTTCACCTAAATTCTTGTTTCTATTTATTTTGAAAGAAAAAATTATTATGGTTTGAATCTTTATATGAAAACTCTTGTTGTTTTTGTTGTTTGACTTGTTAAATAATGAGAACTTTAGAAGATCTCATGAATTTTTATTTTTTATTTTGGTTTATGTGAGCGTTTGAACATAAAATTTATATAATTCAAAAAGAAAAAAAATATTTAGAAAAAAGTTAATTGATCTTACATCTTTGGTGATAGAAGATAAAATTATAGAAAGACAAAGCTAAAGTTGAGGATAGCTCTTTTTTTGACTTATATTTTTATTTCTGATTGCAAATAGAAAAGTCTTTATCACTGAGGACAAGTTTTTTCTTTCGTAAAATCAGAAAAATAAAACAAAATAAAAATACTAGAGATGTATTTGATTAGTAAAAGTAGTATGATTCTATAAATACAAATATTTAAAAGTGAAATATCACATTATTTTTTTACTTTTAAAAATAGGAGTTTTATAAGGAAAAATTACGATTATCATAAACATATTTCAAACTTTGAATTTAATTAAAATTTTCAATAAATACAAAAAAAAAACCTTGATAAAATATTCTTAAAAATAAACTTCTACCACTAATGGCAATTGAAATGATATTAGCTCCTATTTATTTGTGCAATTATAATGATTTAGTGTGCAAACTTTGTGCAATTTTCTATTTTGTCTCTCAATTTCTTTTGTAAAATAAACAAACAACATCTTAAGCCTTAAAATTTCAAATATCCCCAAATTATTCTTATTTACTTAAACTATTTCAAATTGAATTTTATTATATATATAAACACATATAGTGGTTTTTCTTGTCCTTTTTTTTTTGGAATTTTAATCCTCGAACTCAGTACTTATTTCGTCCATTTTTACTTAACTGATTTGATTGACCAAGAATAATTTATTATTTGATTACTAATTTGTCTTTATTATTAATATTGCCATTTTATAATACATTTTTCAAAATATAAAATTTATTATATTAAATGAAGATATGGTAAAATTATCAGTTTATTAATTACTGGTCTGTGAAAAATATGTCAAGTCAAAACTATTTATTACAAGTTTGGATGTCTCATCAATTTGAAATTATCTTTTAATTAACTAATTATCTATAATTAACTGCAATTTATGTGGTATAATTATATAAAAGGTCCAGTGTAACAATATTTTTTTTGTCTATTGTCACTGTACTTGAAATAATCAGGTATGATTTTTATTCATTCTCTTGATAATTTTTCACCTAAATTTTTTTTACTATTTATTTTGAAAGAAAAAATATTATGGTTTGAATCTATATATGAAAACTTATGTTGTTTTCCATTTTTTGGTCATTGTGTCTGAACAATAAAATTAAACATTGGAACTTTGTACTTATTAATCTCTTACATTTTCTTAATTTAATTTTCTTTTTGAATTTTTTCAAGATTCAACATGGAAGATCAAAGGAATGAGGAAAAAGATGGCATTTCTGATTCAAGATTCAGAGGTGTTGTGAGTGAACATAACGTTCATTTCGCTGAGGTACGTGTCTACTCTTCTCATCGAATCTTACTTGTAGAATTGCACTAAATATGCACGTTGTTGTTGTTGTTGTTGTTACTGTTGTTGCTGCTACTGCAAATCACACTAGAGATATATTTTTTGATAACGAACCTCAAGAAGTTCAAATTCATAAGAGTTTAAATTATATACACTAGACTCAAAGCTCAGTGGAGATTCGTGGGTTTGGGTGAACCGGATAACTTTTCCATAGATTCTCTATTTGTATTAGAAAAATATGTTTTCCAATATACCCCCAAACTCCTAATCTTGATTATGCATCTTATACACCATCAATGTAAAAAATTTTGTATACTATCAAGTCACCTACAAGCCTTCTTAAAAAAATGAGATTTCAACATTACTTAGGGATAATAACCCTATAACATTTTGCGTTTTCTCTTTTTT
>JAPFFP010000012.1:20283820-20301425 GCA_026153255.1 Solanum medicagineum
AACCCCCAAACTCCTAATCTTGGTTCTGCATCTTATATACCATCAATGTAAAGAATTTTGTATACTATCAGGTCACGTACAACAGTATCTACGGACTACATGTAAGCCTTCTTAAAAAAATGAGATTTCAACATTACTTAGGGATAATAACCCTATAACATTTTGCGTTTTCTCTTTTTTAAACCCCCAAACTCCTAATCTTGGTTCTGCATCTTATATACCATCAATGTAAAGAATTTTGTATACTATCAGGTCACGAACAGCAGTATCTACAGATAAATGTAATCTTAAAAGATGAGATTCCAACATTACTTAGGGATAATAACCCTATAACATTTTTTTTTTGTAAATCCTCTTATTAAAATTCATGATTATTCCAATATTACTTGCAGGATGATGGTGAATTCTTATACAAAAAACTTTTTCAAAAGGAGCTAACTCCAAGTGATGTTGAAATTAATAGGCTTGTGATCCCTAGGAAATATGCAATAGAGTATTTCTCTCAAATCCAACAAAAGGAGGAGGTGAGCTTTTATGACACATCAAACACTTTATGGAAGTTCAGGTTTTTTTATTGCAAAAGTAGTCAAAAATGCACTTTCACAAGGGGTTGGCCTAAGTTTGTGAAACATAAAGGTCTAAAACCAAAAGATGTAGTTGTTTTCTACTTGTGTGAATCCAAGAATTGCAATGCCTTTGTGATTGATGTGGTGAAGAAGATTGAAGTTTTGCCAATGAACCATCATCAACAAGAAGAAATGAGGGCTCAACCAATTGATAATCATGGTGAGAATGAGGATGATGAAGATGCTTTGACACCAATTTTGCTTTTTGGAAAGCAAATAGGTTGTTCCAAGACAAAAAAGGAAAATGGAAGTTAATTATATCCATCTACAACTTAAAGAACTTTTATATTATCTAAGTTGCTTTTCTCTTGATGTATCATGCATGTACCTTTTTAAAATTTTTAAGATTACAAACTTCGCTTTTTTGTGAAGGCAGTTATCGTTGAATGTTTTATAATTATGATTACAAACTTCGCTCTTTTGTGAAGGCAGCTATTGTTGAATGGTTTTTAATAATTCTCACAGTGAAAATTTTATTTAATACTGTCGATGTATCAGGGGCGTATCCAGAGGGGATTCACAAGGTTCAGTGAAACCATGCTTTCCTCCCTAGATCATATGTCAAAGTGTTATATTTTTTAAAAGATTACTTAAATATAGACGTGTGAACTCGTACTGAAAATATTATATAATGTAGTGATAATTGGGTGCACCTCTTCAAGTGCCGTAGAAATTTAAATTTTATATTTATTTTTTTTTCCTTTCTAAAATTGACTGACACCTTTCTAAACGATTATTGGTAGCTTTTTTGGCGGTTTAATCAATATGTTTTCATTAATCTTTCAAAATTTTCAAGTCTGTCATATTAAAAAATTTTAATATTTCAAGGAAAAATATCAAGTGAGTTTTGCTCATGAAGTTGTACTTCTGATTTCCTTAATAAAATTTCATTGTTTAGTTTCTCTTCATGCCATTTCTGTGAGCCACAAGTCATTTTATATATTTTCAAAAAAATAATTTAAAAATTGTTTTACTCAGTTTTCTAAAAGAAGAAAAACAAAAGTTATTTTTACAATTAAGGGCACTGAGTTTATGCAACAACTCCAATATAAATAATGAATCTTGGGTAAGTAGAAAGTTCAAAATATTTTGCAAAAATAATTATGTGACAAAATTTGGAAAAGAATTGAATTAGATTTTTTTTCTAATTAATTAATCAATTCAAGAACTCAATTATTTGACTTTTATCACTTATGGAAATACATTATTTTATATTAATTCAAAATTTTAGTATTAGATCATTCTTGTTCTCCTAGGTCGGAATAAGTTGATAAAATCCGTATTTTTTTATTCTACCATATTTTCACGTATGGCAACATGGAGGCAAAAAAAGAAGAAAAAAAAAAGGGATGTGGTTGATTATTGCTACACCTAATTCTATGAAATTTCAATAATAACTGGTCACTCTGAAAATCCTTAAAGAATTAATCTAAATGGTCGTCCAAGAACCGATAAAATCTAAACCAGTCGATGAATATATAATATATGTATATTCATATATAATACATGTAAGATGATTTTTCCAGAAAAATGCGCGGAGCCCCCTGCAACGTCGAAATTCGTGGGCTAACACCTACAGAAAACTGCCGAAATCCACTGTTTTTTGTTCCTTGGCGCATAAAATCCTAGCGGGCCTCCCCGGCCGCCATTGGGCTACTTGGGCCTCTTGCCAAGCTCGTTGCGGACCCACTCCTATGATTTTTTGAGAAAGTTACGCTGGAGCCCCTTGCAGCACAAGAATCTGTGGGCTGACATCCACAGAAAACTGCCGAAATCTCCTATTTCCTGTTCCTTCGCCCATAAAATCCTACCAAGCCTCCCCGATCGCAGGGCCACCTGGGCCTCTTGCCGGAATTGTTGCGGACCCACTTGTATGATTTTTCGGGAAAGTTACGTTGGAGCCTCCCGCCCCGCCACTGGGCCACCTGGGTCTCTTGTTGGGCTCATTGCGGACCCACTCGTATGATTTATTGGGAAAGTTGCGTCGGAACCCCCTACAGAGCTAGACTCATAGGCTAACACCCACAGAAAATTGTTGAAATCACCTGTTTCCTGTTCCTTGGCCCATAATATCCTACCATGCCTCCCCTGCCGTCGTCGAGCTACCTGGGCCGCTTGCCGGACTCGTTGTGGACCCACTCATATGATTTTTCGGGGAAGTTGCACCGGAGCCCTTTGCAGCGCCAGAATCTGTGGGCTAACACCCACAGAAAACTGCCGAAATCGCTTGTTTTTTGTTCCTTGACCCATAAAATCCTACCAAGCCTTCGCCGCCGCCGGACCGCCTGGTCCTTTTGCCGGGCTTGTTGCGAACCCACTCATATTATTTTTCGGGAAAATTGCGTTGGAGCCCCCTGCAACGCCATAATCCGTGGGCTAACGTATGTAATCTATGTATACCGACTAGAAAAGGTAAATATAAAGTAAATATGTCGGGCTACCATGTTAAGATCCCTTGATGCTTTGAAACAACTCGATGAATTTAGTAGATCATTTTAGGAAGTACAATGACTATATAAAGATCAAACCTATCCAATTTTTATAAGGTAAATACTTATTCGAACCAGGTGTTTATATTAAATCAATGCAACTTACTATAATTGTGTGACTTAATGAAATAATTATAAATATTAATCAACCATGACTAAGTGATGGTTATATATACATATATTCAAATGCATCTCATTTATTTACCTATAATTGGTATTTAATTAATGTCCCTATTTTTAATATCTTTTGTTGCCCCATCCATGAAAATATGTTGTATTTGTTGTGGTTATTTAAATTTGTTGCTAAAATAGGTTTCGTTTTTTTTGAATTTTTGGAATACGTTTATATGAGGCACTAAATAAAAAGCTAAAAATCATAATTCATTTGTGTAATGGAATATTTGTCTCTCTCTCTATATATATAGCTTGCTAGGTTGAATATGTGTATATATTCATATCGATAAATTTGTCATAATTCGTATGTCACAATCAGGAATAGTGATATAAGTAAAATTTATCGTTATCTGCTTGATTAACTTATTTCAAATGGGTAGATTATTCCGTCATTTAAAAGTGAATCAAATATAAATCAACTCGTATTCTCCATCATAAATGTATAAATATATAACCCATGAATATTCAGCAATTGCACTCTCGCTATTTGTATGATTATGATCAGTGGCAGAACTATATATATTTGAGTAATGTCGTACGATACCTCTTCACTGGAATATTATATTGTGTAGTTGAATAAAATATATTTTTAATGTACATGCTAGGCATTTTTTCCTTTTTATATTTTGATATTGTTTAATTAAAATTCTGACTCTGCTACTGATACCTTAGTACTAGTTTAGACTTCTTGGCAAAGAACATTAACACAGGAACTTATCTTGAACAAGTTCCACAATTCAAGAACCAAATTCAGACACATTTCTGAAACATTGGAAGCAGAATCTTGAACAAGTAGACATCATGTTGTAAAACATTTACAATGAAATAAAAGGACTGGCGCACTAAAGCTCCCACTATGCATAGAGTCCGAAAAAGAACCCGATCACAATGGTTATTATACGCAGCCTTTACCTTGCATTACTGCGAGAGATTGTTTGCAAGGCTTGAACACGTGACTTCCTGGTCATATGGAGGCAGCTTTACCAGTTACCAGCAACATTTACCAGGAAGTAGATTTGGATTATAGAGAAAAAATGGGATCAAAGTGAATAAAATGAAATGAATTCAGCTGCTACTTCTTTTCGTTGATGTTTCTTTGTTTCCCTTTTGCCACCTCTATCTTACAATATAGCAGAGATCTATATTACAAAATCAAAATTTGTGTGGAGCTGTAAAGACCACAAGTACTAGTTCATTTACGCTCACAATGAAAATGTCATCTAAGCCTTTATGCATGTAACTTCCTAGACACAAAGGTTGGTTTCCATCTGGGGCTACATGTTCGGAGTACATGGCAACAGACGGTCATGTACTTGAACCTTGTAAGATGTGCCAAGCCAGCGAAAAGAACAGCAATGGTGACCGATGTACCTAAATCTTGAGTCAATATCAGAACTTGATGCAAGCCACCAGAGTAGGAAGGTGAGAAAGAATCCAACTGAGAGCCCAGTATAGGCATCTCCGAGCCAAATAGCTTGCTTGGTCCTTGGGGAACTCAGACCATGTCAACAGCAGTCAATAAGGTATTATGTATGGGAGAGCACAAACATCAGCAGAGTCTATTTGCAAAGCTTCTGACCATACTTGATGGTCCTTAACTTCATCAAGACACAAATCGGGTTTCCTAACCAGAGTACTCTTGCTTCCACCAAACAACCATTCCTGGTCATCAAATCCAGACCACTCGTCCATCTTGGGAACTGAGAGTATCTGGTTCAGATACTTGGAATCGGGATGAGGAGATCTTTTAGATGCTTCAGCAATCTGATCAGCACCAGGAGACATGGAAGAAGCCTTTGGTTTAGATAGAGCCAATGTCTTTGGTTTAGACAGAGTTAATGGCTGACCTTTAATTGTACCATTGACCCAGCCTTCCTTGTTTCCCACCTCAATATCAGTGGCAACTTCGTGAACGTTGGGTAACTTAATTGTACCATTGACCCTTCGCTCTTTGTTTCCCATCTCAATACCAGTGCCAACTCTGTGCTTGTTGGACAACTTACTTGTACCATTGAGAGACTGCTCCTTGTTTATCACCTGAATATCGGTGGTAACACTTTGTTTGTGGGAAGATAACGTGTCTGCTTTTTGGTGCATCTCCATGTGTACCATCTCAATTTCAGGGGCAACTCTGTGCTTATTGGATGACTTAATTGTACCATTGGGACTCTTCTCCTTGTTTAGCAACTGATTATGGGTGGCAGCACCTTCTTTGTGGGAAGATAACATGTCGATTTTTTGGTGAGACTCCCTGTTTCCCATCTCAATATCAGTGACAACTCCATGCTTGTTGGGAAACTTAATTGTACCATTGAGGCTCTTCTCCTTGTTAATCACCTGAAAATTGGTGACACCACCTTGTCTGTTGGAAGATAACATGTCTGCTTGGTGAATCTCCGATCTCTTTCCATTCAGTGAAGGCTGACGAGAGGTGAGCTGATGAGAGGGTGAGGGCCGCAGCAATTTTGCAGGCCTGACTTCATTTTCTGTACATTAGAATTAAAAAAAAGCAATACTAATCAGTCAAACCCAAAGAACAATCAACGCTGAACATGCTTGCTTAAATGTTACAAAAAGTATTGGAAACAGTTCTTAACAATTACCTAACAGACTACTACAGCCGAAAACATAAGAAACAAATCAGATACACACTTGTAGAGTCTTCCTACTATCAATAGAGGATAAAGCAATATCGTCTTCAATAAAATAGCAGATGCTAATTTTTTTCTTGACTCACCATGCAGGAAACCATTTGTTTCAATATCCTTTCTTTTTCTGTGATTTCCCTCTGTAACTCCAGCAATGGTATCCTTGAATCCAAGGGGAACTTGGTGGTTGGTGTTACTAACACCGACAAAATTGCTTTTACTGATTTCTTTTGACTTATCCTTCTCACTTTTCTTGTGTACGCTTTTGTCCTTCCCCTTCTCTTCCTTTTTCTTTTCTTTATCCTTTCCATGACTTTTCGCATCCTTTTCTTTTTTCTTCTTCTTGTCCCTTGATTTGTCATCTCGTCTCTCTTTAGATTTCTCTTTTTCCTCTTTCCTGTTCTCAACATTCTCTTCCAATGGTGGAAGCAATCCATGAAAGTTTCTCTTTTCCATCTCTGGAAAGCTTGGAAGTATAGCATTAGCACCAATTCTCGGTTCAACTCTGACTTGTTGTCCATCCATCTTGTTGCTAATAACATTTCTCTCGTCGTTCTTTTCCTTTTCTTTAGCCAAATTACCCGAATCCTTGATGTACATACTGTTTGTCTTCTCATCCCTTTTTGACTCAACTGGAAATGTTTCAGCCAACAGACTGACTGCACCCTTCTGTTCATCTCTATTTCTCCTAGCCAAATCCTGCACAAATTTAGACTCCTCTGTCTCAACAGTGGGGAGGATGGATCTAAAGTGCTTTTCTGCATGCTGGCCATGACACTGATCACGGGATTTTGCTTCCTGTGAGTTGATGCTTTCGTTTTTGAAATCATCTCCACTAGGAACATTCTGTTCGCCAGAAGCGCCAGATAGAACAGCAACTTTTGCCTCTTCAGAGATGTCGCTTCTCTCTTTATCCTTATCCTTGTCCTTCTTTTTGTCCTTGTATTTTTCCTTCTTGTCCCGGTGTTTGTCTTTTTTGTCCTTCTTTTCTCTGTGTTTCCTATCACTTCTGTCTTTATCCCTTTTTTCTTTACCTTCTTTCTTATCTCTGTCCTTCTCCTTTTTATGTTTTTTCTCTTTCCGTTTCTCCTACAGAACAGGAAAAAATAGCAGTTCTATATCATCAAACAAAGAAAACCTGAGGCAATAAATTACATTCCAGAAACCGAGTAAAGCACCAAATTTGGAAATCAGATTTAGGATTTAATAGGAAATCGAAAATATAGGCTCCTTCAGCATAACACATGAGAGCACTAAGGACGTTAGGTAGTTGCCTAGGGAAAGTACCAACAACCAGTTGAGAACCACTAACCTTCATTAGAGCAATCAAACAGTACGTATCCATACAACGTTAAATTAGTAACAAGAAAGCAAAACCGCTACACAATGGCATGTAATTACATTGGAAAATAGTAACAAGCACACCAACAATTTGGAAGGCAGTGAAAATTTCCATCTTAAGGCAACGAGCTACAACTGAAAATTTTATGTTTTCGGATGGTTAATGTTAGCCAAATATGTATCATTTTCTCCGCCACGAGACCACAAAAAACTCGACACTTTTTTCCAGCTCCACGTAGTTCATACACTATTAACAAGTTTCTATATCCTCAAGAATACGAATTTAACCTTGGGCAAATAGGGGAACAAGCAACCTCTCAACTTCCCTATTTACATCCCTAAAATGTGCATGATTAACATCATCAGAGTTGAATCTCTGGCCCGCCAGATCACCTCAATATATAGGAAGTTTGTAAAACATCATGAACATGGAACATGCATTCAAAGCCAGTTCATTGGCTTCCACTAACATAAAATGGACAAATTGTTTTGACCTCAGGAAAAAAAGATATATGCTAAGAAATAAAATGTAGCAGTTTCTGCTGAATCACAAGAAGTTGATCCATTTTACTTCACCTGCCATAAAAAATTAAGGATGCAATGTGCAGTTAGGCGTACAGGAGGAGGAGGAGAGGCAAAAGTCAATACCTTGGGAATATGTAAAGTATAGAATCTTCAAATTGGATATTTAGACATGTCTTTGTTTTTTCTTGTAGTTACTCTCAACATGTTTGAGAAAACATCAAATGATTCATTCTCAAGATCTTGTGTTACTCCTTTCTTTTTTGAGACGGGTAAGTATCTCGTATTTCTCCTTTCTTCATGAATATTAAGGGGGAACATTATGAAACACACAGAGTACAGGTTTCCACTGAAAGAACATGTGCAAAAGCATGTTTACACAGAGCACAATGGTCAAGCAGTGATACGCCATTCATACTGTAGTAGCACATTTAAAACAATTTACGAGTAAACAAAAAAGGGAAGTGGAAACTGTCATACTCATAATAACTAAAATAACACCATTTAATCTGAGGATATATTTGCTCGGCTGCCACAAATATAAAGGCTTTCTCCACTAAATCTAAGGTCGTCAAAAGGAACAATCCCAATATCCTCAGTAAGTCCAAGAGCAAGGTTATTTTCCCAAAGGTTTTAAGGCATCATGCAGCAGAAATATCCACTACAGAGAATTATGGTGTACCCCTTTATACAAAAGGTGCTAATGATAAGACTGATCAATAAATTTCTCTTTTCTTCACTTCGTATTCTTTTCACCAGCAACAATAATTACAACGTCTGATGATTTTTCCAGAACTCAATGAGCAACTTTAACCATTCCCTGATGAAAGAGACTGATCATTAATTGCCACATATCACAACTGCTTCCTTAAGATGTCAACTAGTGGATTCCACAATTATCCAAAGAAACTCAAAGGGTTTTACTTGCATTAATCGGCCATGTTCATCTTAAAGCCAGAATCCATTTTCATATCAAAAACTTAAATTCCCCAAAAGGAATGACTAAACCATCACATCCTTGCTAATCTAGAAAAAACAAGAAACATCGCCCTACACATCTCTCTTAAACAAGATTGATTCTCCATATAATTAATCCAATCACATTACTGATGTTTAAAGTATCCTTCATACTTCAAAGATTACTTCTAAAAATTGGAATGTGTCCATGCGTCACAGCTAAATCCTTCTATAATAAGGTAACAATCAAGATATATCAGCATTGGTATAACAAAAGCATATCAACACAGTAATGATATTGTCATATAACTTAAACAAACCTCTTTTAACAAGTCCCCATCCTCTGGTCTAGGCTTCTTTTCATATCCTGGCGGTGGAAATGGAAAGCAACGAGACATGGCACAGAATGTTACTCTGAGTTAAAAAGGCGCTGTTTCGGAAACAGTGTCTTTCAGTTACTTTCTCACAGCAGTGCTCCAGTAACAAGCAACTACACTTCTGTCCATTCACCATGACCCCACATTACTTTCCAGCTTCAATGCACCTCCATTTAATCCCTTTAACTCAATCAGTCCAAAAACCAACCAACAGCCAACACCAACTTAATTAAACTAACTCTTCACTTTAAATATCCCAATGTGATCAACAGAGTACTCTGAAGCTCCTTTCAATATACTCTAAACCTAAAGACAACGGTGTAATCCAATTATGTTAAGCTTTTCAAGAACTATGTAAAACCAAATGATTTTCCTTTTCCAAAGTAATCTGATCCTTTTACTTGTCTACAAAGCCAAAACTTTACAAACATCACCTCTTGCATATCACTTCCAAATGCAAACAACATAAACATCCCCTACACTATTAAGCCTACCGCGAAAACAACAAGATTCGGTTCCCCTTTTCAACTAAAAAACCCGAAAACCTCCTTTTTTTTTTCCTTTGCTTCAGTAGTTCAATGTCTTTAGTAGTAGTATATAAAGTCCTCTTCCATACCCTAATCTCTATCATTCAATTCCCAACTTCAAAAATCCACCAAAGACCATATTTTTCCTCCGATCTGGGGCTGTAAATTACTCAACAAAAGCTGAATTCAACACTCAGAAACTTCCAAGATGCTGATCAAACCAGTAATTACTTGGTGCTTCCCCTCTGTAACTGATCTGATTTGAAAAACCCTACAAAATTCCATCAAAACCAGCAAAAGAACAATAATTCAGCACCCAAGAACAGAACAAAAACCCTAAATTTCTACATAAAAACTCAAACTTGTTGAAGTTTTGGGGAATCAAAGTGAAAAATCCAACCCCCTTTTCCAAAAATCCAATCTTTTCATCAAAACAACTCAAAAAATCCCATTTTAATTCAAAAAACAAGAACCCCAAATGGACGAAAATCTTATAGCTGAGATTACAATCAATGAGATTGGATTTAATTCTTAATTTTTTACCTTTTTAACAGGGATAAAGATCTCAAGTTTAACAACCAATTAACATGAAAAACACTAAGGAAAAAATGGATTTTTGCAGCCAAAATTGCTGTATTTTTGCTGCCAAAATTGATGATGATGATGATGATGAACAAAAAGGGCTTTGAGAAAACCGAGTTTTTTGTGTTTTTTTTTTCTTTTTTCGTTTCTTGATTTGCTTAGCTGTTTTTTTCTGTTCTGGGTTTGGGGAAACTGCACGCAAAATGGCCAGGAGAAAGAAGGAAAAAAGAGAAACAGAGAGGGCAGGAGCCCAAGCTTCACATATATATATTGAGAGAGGAAAAGAGGGGGATGAAAGAGAGAGAGGATCCCACTAATTAAATACATCGACCCGATTACAAGAATCTATTATGTACTCTTATTTTATTTTTCTAAAAAAGTAATTATTTTTATAACTCAAATTTGAAGTCATTAGATTATATAGCAAATAATGTTATTAGTTATGCGAAAATTCTCATTTATATATGCTTTCTCTCTTCTTCATAAGAAAATCTGAAGTTATAAACTTTAGTCGTACATATATAAAGTTGAGCTTACTAAATTGAAACTTCAAATTTTTGTGTTTGAAGTTCGCATATTGCTTGTATTGTTCGGACTTCAGATATTTTGATTTGAAGTTAAGTTTTGATACTTGATAGTATGAAATTTACGCATAATTTGAAATCTAACTTCAAACTTAAGTATCTCGAATTTTGAGTTGTGAACTTTAGTTATGAGTATCTGAATTGAAGTCAAAGTTGCTAGAAAAATCTAACTTTAGATTTGTGTATATGGAGTTGGCATATTGTTTGTAGTATTCGAACGTCAAATATTTAAGTATAACGTCAAATTCGACGATAATTCCAACTTTAACCATGTGTGTTTTGAAGTTCCAAACTATCAAATCTAGCTTTGGATTTAAATATTTTGTATTTAGCATTGTAAACTTTAATTGCATATTTTTGAAGTTTTTATATGTTTAATGTTGGCATATTGTCTGTAGTGTTATTCCCTTATGAAATTCAGATGCTTTGATAGTATTTTTGTTTTTATTAATATGCTTAATCATAGCAATTAAACTTGATCATTTTTATGTACATTTACTAAGAAGAAGAAATAAAAACTTCTATTTTTGATTTAAAAAAATTATCAAAACAGATTAAAATTGTAATATTTTGAAAAACTAATCAATACAATTCAAATGGAACACAAAATATATAGTTATAGTTTAGCTTGTATAGTTAACTATTCAAGCATTGAGAAAATTATATTTTTTGTTTGGTTGTGTAAGGGACGATAACGAAAGCAATAAAGCGATATCAAATGACACCTCTTATGAAAATGTTTCCTTCATATGTGATAATGAGACGTGGAGTATCTCTCTTCTTAATAATAATAACATTATTTTTTTACGAAAATAAATTTTTGTTATTGTGATTGAAATGATTCACTTTAACTATATAAACAATTTACCTAACAAAAATGCAAGAATTTTTTTCCAATTAATTGTCATCATATCTCTATTTGCTGAATTCATAGTAGTTTATGCTTTAAATTTTGTTTTCCGAAATTTTAGCTTTTCTTTAATGCAAATCGCAAAGCTCTAATTAAAATTGCAGTGGCATTTTATATTTAAAAAACATCATAATCATCAATATAAATAAAAAAGAGTGTTAAGTTACATATAAATATTAATTTGTGTAATGATTATATATAAGTTTTCTTAAAATATGAGATTTATAATTTTAAAAATGAGGTAAATCAATCAGTTGTTATAAATTACAATAGATAAAAATAACATAATGATAGTCTGAAAGAACGCGCAGGGAGTTAAATTTAAACACATTACCTATAATAGAGGTGAACATATTGATAACCAAAACTTCTTTAAAAAGGTCCGAAGGGTAAGCTATATCAGTGATATATTGAGCTTTTTCTCTAATAACATGCTCGATGCGATAGCATTGTCCTTAATAACGATCAAGACTGATAAATTCATCGATTCATACAGTTGCCCATAACCAGTAAAAAATTCGACAATTATCGTAATTGTTGCTTCTTTAGGTGAAACTTCAAATTGAAAAATTACTTAAAATACTACCCATATATATCAGTATCCTTAAATAAGATATTTATATATAAATATTATATAATTTAAACTCATAATCAATGTTCAATGCATCCTTTTTCCAAGGTGCTTTCAAAGTTTTAACATTCTTTGTTTTAAAATAAAATTAATGGTGCAATAAAAACACTCTTTAAAAAGGTACTAGTTTCAACATGTTATTTTAACCATGGAATGATGAGGTGTGGCACAAATGTGCATGTAGATATGTTATAAACTTTTCGTCAAAAAATTATATTATGTAAATAGATTAATTTTTTATGCATATAATATATATTAAATTTTTATTTTATATTTACCTTTTTTATTTTAAAATCACGAAATATATTTAGCTTTTTTTAATTTAATTCGAACAAACATATTATATATTATATGAGTTTCTACTGCTTTAGAGTTTAACAAATTTATATGTAAATAAACTCGTGATACTGTATATAATATGCATTATAATCCGTTAATTGCTAAATATCTTTAGAGAATAAGTATGATATATTTCATGTGTGAATTTTTTGTCAAGATCACATTCATAATGGAGGATAGATATTTTGTTCACTTTTTTTGCTAATCAAATAAGAAAAATGCCTTCTGCTCTTAATTTAACGTCTCAAATTTTGAATTTATAAATGAAAAAACTCTATGAATTAAACAAACTTCATGTGACATGAATTTAAATGCGATATGAATTCGAACTAGTTAGAACTGATGGGTGTTATAGCTTTTATTCATAAGTTAAAAAGGTTAAATTTTTATTTTTATAGGTACATCTTCAAATGTACCTTTAATAAATAACCTTCTATTTTTGGTATTCATCCCAAATACAAAGAATCTTGAATATTATTTTTTGTACTAATTATTTCTTAACTTGTTAGTGTGTTTTTTTCTTTTAAGGGAAAAAAATGTTTCTAAACTTAGGGTACTTTTTTTTTTATCATGTACCCCCAAAGAAAGGAATTTTTCATAAATATATAATAATTCACATAAATTTCAAAAATATTATTATTTAATAATGTACACGTCAAAATACGTGAATACATGTCTACAAAGTAAAAAATCTTCATCAACTGCACCTCACATTTCGGCGTAATAAAACATGTAACTTGCTTATTGTTCTACACAATAAGTACATTTATTCTTTTAATCATTAGCTTAACAAAACATCATTCGTAAAGATCGTGTCTTAAATTTTCTTTCATTTTTTTTTTCTTTTTTTATGCTAAGAAAGAATCACCAAAACAATTCAATTCAGTTCAGGAGTGAAAGAAAGCTTGAAAATAGAAATCATAATTAAGTGAAAAGTTGACACGAGTTTTTACATGTAGAATAAAGAGATTGTTTGATTTAAACATAAATTATGTTAGGATTAATAATGTATGAATTTTTAACATAAAAATAAATTATGATTTTGTTTTATTTTTCATTCGATATTTGAGAGCGTGTGTCTCACACGCTTATAGGAGCGTGAGAAGAGTGTGTTGTAAGAAAGGCCATTTTGCCTAATGTGCATGTGGGTTGGCTCCTTCCCCATAGTGAAAACATCAATCTTGTCCCTCCACGTGTCACTTCAGCGCGATTTTTAAATTTATATCTATCGTACACGTGTCCATTTGTCATTTTCCATCTTTGAAGAGATAACTAAATGATCCTTCTAGTATGGAGAATATAATATCATGGGCGGAGGCAGAGTCGGGTAGGGTCGAGAGTGTTTATTGAAACTTCTTTGATGAAGGATTATATGGTTTATGTATGAGTAAAATTTTTTATGTAAAATATATTAGTTATTGAACATTCTTTAATATTATTTTTGTTGTATTTTGAACTGCTTTAGTGAATATTCTACTTTTACAGTTGAGGAGTGTGGTAAAATTGATAAAAGGTATTTTACGAAGGACAAATTTAGACCAAATGGACCGAAAATATTTTGAATGTCAAATAGTAATTAGACTTAGTAGCGGAGACCGCAGAGCCACGTGACTCAAAATCTGAATCTGGTCAATTGAACATTCTTTGTCAAAAATTTAGAGTATAAGCTAAAAGTTAGAATCTTTATGCATACATTAGTCTATTGTGCTTGAAACCAATAATCCTTATGTTTCATTTTATTACATTCTTTGACTTGGCACGATATTTAACTTAACAATTTTTTTTTTTTTTTGAAATTTGTGGTCTAAAATAATATTTAGATATACGTGTCTTAGATTCATTTCATCATCGATAAAACAATTTAAAGTTAAATTGTTTCTAACTATAGTAAAGTGACATTTTTCTTAGAACAAATTAAAAAGAAAAAAGTATCACATAAAACGAAATAAAAAAGCAGCTAAAATTCACGAATATCATTATCGTGAAGTTTCAAATTCCACAGGTGAAATTTCAAGACGTATGGGCTGGATATATTTTCTGATGAAATATGGGCTTTGTGTATTGCAATTTGTGGATCAATAAAACCTCATGGGCCTATAGGTCTTACATGGGCTTCTGTTATTTGGGCCTTGACTATCCTCCCCAGCCCAATGTATAACCCAAAACTACTAATATATCCGTTCTTGAAGGTCATATATATCGTTATGGGTTTAGACATGGGTAAAATTTCGTGCGTCGATATCGAATTCATTTGAATTTAGTATTTTGATGCAGAAGATTACAACAAATTTATAAAGTTTCGACGAATATCTAATCCAAACTTGTAGTTTTGAAGTACAACAAGCTCGATAATAAGAGCCTTAAAAGTCGAATCTATCAAATTAAAATCCATTCGCCTATGGGTTTAGGGTTTCCAATATCGTATAACTCCTTGTTAATTAATTGTGGAAACAAATGCAAGCAATTGATATAATATCAGAAAATATATATTCACATGCTTATACATATAATGATATAAGTTTATGTGCAAATTCACGTTGTAAATTTATCAATTTGACATAAATCTCGAATCAACAGAAGAAGTAATTTCTACTAAAAACATTTCTATTTCAGTTGTGATGGAGCTATAATTTTTACTCAGCAGCAACAACAACAACAACATACCCAGTGAAATCCCACAAATGGGGTCTAAGGAGGGTAGAATGTACACAGACCTTATCACTACCTCACAAAATTATTCTATTTCCTATCAAAATTACTCATTAGATAATACCATTTATTCTGTGGAAGTATGATTTACACACTTTATTTAGATTAATTAATCTATTTAAAATCATAACTCTTTAAAATATAAAAAACAATACAAAAGAGAACCAATAAACAAACAAATAAATATAAAGCCAAAGAAAAGCATAAAAGAGAATCTTGATTTTTGATTATCATTGATATCTCAACTCATTACAACTCTTTTTTTTCTTTTCCTAATAATATTCCTAATATACAAACAAACAAGACTATTAAAATATTATTTATTACAAAACCCCACTTCACCAATAATCTACACTTGCATTTTCCACCTCCTCTCACTTTTCTTGGTATATATTAAAAAAAAAAAAAAAACTCATGTACTATATCCGACATAATGATCGAAATGCGAAACACCAGAAGCTGACTCGAACACCACATATTCTCTTGGAGTCTAATTCTTTTGATTGAATCCCATAATAACTCACATACCACTTGACAAACTTCCTTAATCCACTTGACAAATCTGTGGTTGGCTTATACCCAAAATCCTTCTTAGCCAATGTAATATTAGCATATGTAAATGGTCACGTAGACTAACTTTTATCAGAAGCGAGTTCAGAATTTAATACGAAAGTACTTCAAAACATAATGATTATGTACACTAATTTTTATGATTTAAATTAAATGAAATCATGTAAACTATGCATTCGTACTGACCTGTAACTAGAATCGATAAACCATTGACACGTCGAGGAGTGGAGGAGTGGCGGACTTGTTTCTCCCAAGCGGCACCACCGCCGTAGAAGGCGGAGGAGAGGAGGTTATGGGTGGTGGTGTGGATATTATGATGATGTGGAATATTTTTTGATGAATTAAAAGGAGGGTAATTTATAATGAAGAAGAAAATTAATAATAAAGCTACTAAAAGTGTAAAGCAACAATTAATTTTGTGCTATTTACTTTTCTAATATAGCTATTATATCTTTCTAATTTCATCACTTTGCTTGTATCAATTGGAGATGCCATTGATCATGAAAAATGACAAAATATTTGAAATAAATAGAAAGAGATTTATTGGGAATATTGTGTTTCTTGAGGAATTGGGAATGTGAAGATGAGAGGATTATAAAGGAAAAAGAAAAAAGGTGGAAAAATTAAAGGGAAAAAAAGAAAAAGAAAAAAAAAGAGTGATGGACCTAAAGAATAGGGGCAATCATTTATTTATTTATTTTGTAAAAACATCACATTCTTTTTTTAGTACTTTATCAATAGTTTAAATTAAGTATATAGTAAAAATGACATTAACACTAATTGTAGTAATGACATTAATTAAATATTTGTATTAGGATAGATTATTTATATTGCGTCTTTCGAAGATATGATAAATTATTTATGCCATGTTTTTTCAATGTGGTCTTTTTCGAACTGCTAAAGCAGAATATTTTTATGTATCAAGCTGTTCTTTTTTTAATTTACTATCAATAAAAAATTAATTAATACTCTATTTTTCATTAAAGACTAATAAAGGAAGTTTAATTTTTTTAAAATATGCAACCTAAAATATATTTAAATATTTATGTAGCTACAAATTATTGAAGGTTGTGATATTAAACATGTTAGTATAATAATTGTATGATTATGAAAGCTTATTTTTTTTTAAAAAAAAATTGTTGGTTTAATTATTTATTAGCCCCACTTTTTTTCTTCTTTTTTTTTGAAGATCATGCATTTGTCACCGACAAAATATTTATGTATAGTTAATAGGATTTCTGTCTTGTTTGGATCTTAGTTTTATTAGTTCACATCATTCCAAAAATAAAAAGTATATTATAATGTTAAGGTAAATTGTTGTACAATTTTATCTCAATTTAAACATAAAATAACTAAAAAAGTAGCTTACTAAATTTTTTATACATGTTTAAATTAAAATTAAACATGAAGTAAAATATTAAATTTTGTTGAATTCGTAGATAAAATGCAATGTACCACATGAAAGAAAACAAATAATATCTAGAGTTTTCTTAGATGTAGAAATGACAAGTTTATAATTTGTGTCTTTTGTGATAGGGCACTTATGAGGGGTACCCTTATCTTGATTTAGCATATGTAATAGGAAACTTCCTACATTTGGTAACGTAGTCCCATATAGT
>JAPFFP010000012.1:20301525-20320907 GCA_026153255.1 Solanum medicagineum
CACTCATATTTTGAAAATTATCTATACAAATCATTTTAATTTATTTGAAGGATAATAACAGGACTTCATCGTCAACGTCGCCTATCCTATTTGATTGGGCAAATGGTCTCTATTTATTCTTTTCACAACAATAAATAGTATACAATGCATGTTGATATTGACTTTTGAAGGATTTATCCTTAGATTTTTAATTTTTTTTTTTAAAATGTGTGTGTGGGACAATATACCCTACTATATTTAGAATTGAAAGGCACCCTTAGCTTGTCCTTAATGTGCAAGTGGACTAATGGGCATCAAGCTTATAAATATATGGCATTTAAAGATATGACCTAGTGATCGAGAATAAACAGAGATCAATATATGATTAGGTTTGACAGAATTTAATAATTTTGATTGAAATTTTATATTATTTAAAAAAATTTATTTGATACGTAGAAATTTTAGAAATCAATAACTTAAAAGATCTGAAATCTTGAATTCATAAACTTCAAAATGACGGCTCTATGATCTCATCTAATGATCAACAAAGTGGGGTAAAATCAAGAGACTTCAAGTTTTAACTTCATCAAAGGCAAAAAGTACTAGATAATTCTTTTCAATTTTTCAACATGTAATGATCTGATAGATTATGGCTTCCTCAATTAGCAAGCTCCCGAAGCTGATGAACGTCTTTCGATCGACTTCTTCATTCAATTTGTAGCTCAATCATACTACAATAAAGATTTTTTTTCAAACTTGATGATTAATATACTTGTTTATAAATACGTTTAATTAAAGAATCCTATAGCCATATACTTTTAAGCACTTTTTATTTTCGATCGACAAATGTTATAAAATACATATAATCCCTTTTTCTTGAAGTTCGATCATCCCTCTTTTTTTGAGATTCGACTAAATTCGAATTCACGTTGAAGCCTTTGGAAGAGTAATGAATGAAGCTAGAATTTTCAAACTCTCCCACACACACAAATTTGTCAGTAGAGACTACAATGCAAGGGAACTTTCATTGCATATTGTTATTGTAATTTCAAAAACTTTTGGGGCTTTAGTGTCATTTGACTAAAGATTAGTTCCTTAGACCGACAAATTTATAAATGTATGACAGATACAGTCCTCCTAATTTTATTTTTCTCTTCTTTTGGTCCTAATGTCAACTTTTCTCATTAATTTTGTGGTCCTTTCAATTTCTTTTTTCGTTTTATCATCAATATATAATAGTAATACTCAAATTGAGTTATTTAATTTACTAACAAAAAGAAAAAAATGTATATTTTTTTTAATTATGTCATTATATTGTTGAAACACTAATTCAATCTTTTGACGTTACTTTACATTACATTGCTGAAATATCAGTTTGTGCAGATATAACTTGAAATAATATTTATATCAATCCATGTGAAATCTTGACTTTGTGTAGTACTTCTAATTTGATATTTAATTTGGAATAAAAACCTTGTAATGTAAATTCATTTTTCTCAATTATACTAGCAAGATATATATATATATATCCACAAAATTGAGTGGACCTATGTAATATTAATGAAACTTTAGGATCCAAAGTGTAATATTATGTTTGAGGAACTATCTATAGACCAATGACATCTAGAAAATTGAAAGAACAATAATTGAAATGGTTATATTGTTGACTATTGGGAACAATTTGTTGAAATTTTTGGACTCAACTATTGATTTGTTAAGATATTTCTCCATATTTTAATTTCTATGACATGGGATGACAAGACAATTTTGGAACTAATTTATTTAATTTTAAAAAATAAAATAAAACAATACCAAATTAGATCGGATAAGATGAGATATTCAAAATTAATCTTTATTTTCTACGATCAACTTGTTAGTTGCATGAAAGATCACTAAGTGATGAGATTGTGAAAACAGTTTGATTGAAAGTAAGAATTTATTTAAAGCTAAATTGATACCTTTAATTAATCAGAGCATAACTTTAATCTCAAACTTAATCTTAAAATATCTCACCTTATCCCACGTACGAAATGATAAGTTTCACCTAATCTTGAAATATTACCTTAATCATTTTAGAAAAGTTTCTTCTTTTGAAAAATAAGTTTCTTAAAAATGAGAACAACGATATTTCAAATAATGTTATTCACAAGGACTTAAGCTAGGAATCTCCAAACACTAATGGATTGTTTAGTTGGCAATATGTTATGTAAGGATAATTAATTCCAGGATAAGTTAGGCTGAATAAGTTATCGCACCATATATATAAGATAACTTATTCCATCACTAAGATAAGAATGGTGGATAAATAATCGAAGAATTACTTTATACCTCCGACCAAATACGAAATAAAATAATCTTACATTTTATTATAGGATTGTCATAACTTATACCTCACACCAGACGACCCGGAGGCACTTGAACACACTTTGATGTCATACTTGGGAAGACAAAATGGAAGAAGGCTTTCTGTGTGAATAGTAATTTTTATGAGAACTTTTTGACACCAAACAGGCATAGAAATCACAGGCCAACTACAAACTTCTTTCAAGACAAGATTCAATCACTAAACTAACATATAAAGTACAGTAACAAGATAAAGAAAATGAAACTTAAAACAAGACAAAGAAACTTCAAAAAGAAAAAAGAGCAGCAGTAGCGCGAAGTGAGTTTAGTCCTTGTACTTCATCTCGGACATCTTGAATCCAGGCATGTCGAAAGAGGAGGCAAATTTCTCAACATCTACTTTGAGTTCTTCGATTTCCTTGTTATTAACAAGTCCCTTGTTGAAGTCCTTCAAAAGCTTTCCATGTTCCTTCTGGATGTTCAAGGTGATTGTCACAGCCCTGTGAAGGAACTCGCCGATCTGTTCAAAGTCCTTCTCAACCAAACCCCTCGATGTCATGGCGGGAGTACCTTCATAAAGAAATCCCATTAGTCATCTTTTCTTAAATCCTACAATGGAGACATTCGCGAAGGAGAACCTTGGATTAACAATAACAGTTGTGACATGACTAGGAGTCACAGATTCAAGCCGTGGAAACATCTTGTTATCCGAGCACACGATTTTGAGAATGAAGCCTTATTGTATTGCTTAAGTCTCTTTTGACACCAATCACATTCAATCTAAACCTCAAGTTAAACCTCCTTGACCTTTAGACATTTTAGTAGCAACAGCAAACGAAAAAGATGGTTTTTCTGACTTTTAATACTCCCTCTATCTCAATTTGTCTGTCTAGTTTTAACTTTCCATAAAGTTCAAGAAAGTGAAGACGACTTTTGAATCTTGTCGTCTTAAACTAAAAACAAGTAGAATGTATCAAAACGTCCTTTAATTTTGTGGTCTTAAACATGTTGTGTGGAAAGTTAGAATAAAAAGGTTACCAAAACAGGAAAGAGCGTCTTTTGAAACAAACTAAAGAGGGAAGACAAACAAATTGAAACAGACGGAGTAGCAAGTAGCAATAACCAACAAAAATGATGAGCTAAGTGGTTGAGCTCTTACCAATACGAACACCTCCGGGGGCTAAAGCACTGCTGTCACCAAATACAGCATTCTTATTAACAGTAATGTTTGCGAGGTCACATAGCTTCTCAACCTTGTTACCTGCAAAAACGTCAAGCAGATAACATTAGTGTCAATCAACTATTAATTCTTAGAATACTCGACATTCCAAAGGACCGAGTATACTTGGATCTCTTACCAGTCAAACCCAGAGGGCGAAGATCCCAAAGAACAAGGTGGTTCTCGGTCCCATTAGTGACAAGCTTGTATCCCTTATTCATCAGGAAGTTGCCAAGGGCAACAGCATTGGCCTTCACTTGCTTAGCATAGGCCTTAAAACCGGGAGACATGGCCTGTTTCAGTGCCACAGCTAAAGCACCTATTTGGTGGTTGTGAGGACCACCCTGGAGAGACGGGAAAACAGAAAAATTAATCTTGTCTTCAAAGTCATATACTGCATCTTCAGGCTGGCCCTTCTTAGGTGGCTTGGGACCCTTGCGATAGAAGATCATACCAGCTCGTGGACCTCTTAAGCTCTTGTGGGTAGTGGTAGTGACCAAGTCACAATATTCAAAGGGATTTGCTGCTTCCTAAATCCACAAACAATGAGTTTCAGCACACTCTAACAAAGACACAGTCCCGAAATTCCAAATTCACAACTCAAAATGCCGCGAATAAAACAAATGCAAATCATTAGAAATCGGCTTCTAGTATATGCTAATTATGTGAAGACAGCTGAAGTTGCAATTCCCCGACAAGCCTCATGATAACCACGTAATCAAACAAAAATTGATAGAACCACAATTCAGTTCGCAACCAATTTCACTCGTGTCACAAAGCATAGACATCCAAATTGTTCTAGTTTGCTCAATCTTTCAACAGAAAACAATGTCAAGTACAGATCTGTGGATAAAATATAACAAATCTATACCATCATGATAGGCGGATCCAAGACTTAAAACTAAATATACTGAGTACCACAACTCTAATATTTCGGAAAATTACAACTCCCTTCGTTTCAACTTGTTTGTCTTACACAAAGAATGTGTTTTTCTTTTTCAATAACTCTTTAATTCTAACTTTACACCTGACGTGTTTAAGATCACAAGATTTAAAAATATTTTGGTACATTCGACATATCTTTAGTTTAAGGCCACGAAATTCAAAGGTTTTCATTAGTTTCTTAAATTTCGTGTCAAAGTCAAAACCACACAAACAAATTGAAACATTGGAAGTATAATTAGCTTGGAAACAAAAATGGAGTGTGCCAAGATCACAACGCAACAAAAATAAGCATGGAAACAACACTAGTTGGGGTCTAATACACGAAACAAAACGACTACATATCTTTAGTTTAAGACCATGAGATTCAAATATCCTCATAAATTTCTTAAAATTCATGTCAAGTCAAAACTAGACAATCAATATTAAAACAAAGTGCATACTATAAATTAGCATGGAAACAAAACTAGTTGGGGTCTACTATACGAATCAAAACGGCCACATATCTTTATTTTAAGACCGCGAGATTCAAAAATCCTCATTAATTTCTTAAACTTCATGTCGTGTTAAAACTAGATAATCCAATTGAAACAAAGTGCGAACTATAAATTAGCATGGAAACAAAAATGGGGTTTGCCAAGATGACATTGAAACCAACATTAGCATGTAAACAAAACTAGTTGGGGTCGACTATACGAATCAAAATGACACCCCAAGGTAAATGCAGATCCACCTCCAAACCAATTCAGAATCAAAATATAGCATAAAAATACAATCTTTAAAGCACCCAAAGGTGTTTAAAGAAGTGATCGAGAGCCATGCAACCTCAGGTTCAAATTAACACTAGTGATTCTTTCTATACGTCCTAGATCCTGTTAGGCAAAAGCTGGCCCGAACACCACGATCATTAACGAAAAACACCAGAAATCCATCAAAATTTTTACCTGAGCAGCAACAAGTCCACTAATATGAGCCATATCACAAAGCAAAAGAGCTCCACATTTATCAGCAACTTCTCTAAACCTCTTATAATCCCAATCTCTAGGATAAGCACTCCCTCCACAAATAATCAATTTAGGTCTAAAATCCATAGCCTTCTCTTCCAATCTATCATAATCAATATACCCAGTTGTAAAATCCAACTTATAAGGCAAACTCTCAAAGTAAATCGAAGTAGCAGAAATCTTTTTCCCACCAGATGTGTAATACCCATGTGTTAAATGCCCACCAGACGGTAAATCTAAACCCATAATCCTATCATGGGGATTTAAAACTGCTGTATACGCAGCGAAATTAGCTGGGCTACCTGAATATGGCTGAACATTAACACCCCATTTCGTTGGATCTAAGTGAAACGCTTGTAAAGCTCGACTTCTTGTGAGATTTTCAATTTCGTCTATGTATTCGTTCCCACCGTAATAACGGTTTCCGGGTATCCCTTCTGAGTATTTGTTGGTTAATGCACTGCCAAGAGCTTCCATTACTGCAAAGGAAGTGAAGTTTTCTGATGCGATGAGTTCGATACCGCGACACTGACGTCGTTTCTCTTTTTCTATGAGGTCGAAGATTTCTGGGTCGGTGGTGTTAAGGGGTTCATTGCCCCATACTGAAACTGGATCCATTTTTGAGGAATTTTGAAGAGCAAAAATGGAGGAAAATGGCAAGATTATACAGAGGAAGTGGCAAAAATGGAGAATGGGGAGTTTTAAAAGAGATGAGTTTATGTGAATTGACAATAATACCCTTTTGTTTTTTTTTAATTATTTTTTTTTTCTCTTTTTTAGAAAAAAAAGTTTGTTGAGGATGTTTGGTAAAGCTGATTTTTGGGGTGTTGGTGTAAATTGAGGGACAAAAAGTGATATTTATTTGGTGGTTGAAACTTTTTTTGTTTGTATTTATGATAATTAAATATGGTTATGTTAAAGCTGATAGATTAAATGAAACCCCTAAAATTATGGTACTTATAAGTTGGATACTTTTAATTTTCTTAGAGATGAGATTAACATTAATTTAGTTTGCTTAATTTCATATGTTAAAATTAGTCGGAGATGAAGAGATCTCATTTAGTTTGTCACGTATTATAGTGATTATGACAATATAGTTGGTAGCTAACTATGGATAATGTGCTTATCAATTAGTTCAGTTCAATTTTGAAGATTATTGATTTGTAAACATGCCGAATCGTTATTAACAATTTTAAAGATAACAAATACTGATAAATAAAATATTGATCGTTCATGATTCAGCCATTGATATTACTAAAAAAATTCAAAACCAAATCCTAGAAAGTTACTAACAAACAAGTGTATTACTCTCTTTGCTTACCTTTACTTGTAATATTTCACTTCAGAAATTAAATTACGTAATAATTAACATTTTAAAAGTGTTCTTTCATCATATTAGTATAAACAAAATTGCGACCGGTAGAATTTTTCTATCCAAATATTGATTTTACTCTAAATATTCACAATGCACAATAAGTTATTGTCAAAGTTGGTAAGAATTTAGTAATGTTAGTTAAGATCCCACTTAAGATTAGGAATAGTTGGTGTATGGCCTTTTGTGTACTATGGTCATTTTTTAATCTAACTTACCAACCAAAGTGCACCATAAAACTTAAAAAAGGCGGAATCAGAATATAAAATTTATGACTTCAAAGTTTCAGTCCTTTAAATATATTAAGTTTTAATTAATACTTTATAATAATTAATATTTTTAAATGTAAATATAAAAGTTGAATAAAACTAATTAATTCAGTCGAATTTGTAAATCATAATCGCGTCGCTAGTTATGGTTCACATCCTTTTTTTTGTAACCTACCAGATTTTCAAATTGTATACAAATTTGACTCAGGATATGGACATGGTCCCATTCTCCGAGTCATTCTATAGCTTCCTTTTCGATCTAGGAGTCTAATTTAAGAGTAGAAATTAAATCTGCAGATAGTATTTGTCAGTTTATGAAACATACTCGCTCTACTATGGACCTCCTGTATAACTAATCTTATAATTATCTATGTAGTTATTTCCTTATGTTGAAAGATCCTATAGTTCCTTTCTTGCATGTGTTCACCCCTGCGGCTGATTCCATGAACTATGGTTCACACCCTTTGATTCAAAAGAAAAATAAGTTCTCCTTTTACGATTTTAAGAGTACACACTATGAAACTATTATATTCGATCAAATTTTATTTCTTTAACTTCTATATTAGATTGATAAGTTCATAATATCATACATAGTGAAATGATTGTAATTTATTCATTTTTAATCAGATATTTCATATTCAAACTTCTAATAATGAAAAATATCACATTGGGAGTATTATTCCAAAAATAAAATCTATAATATACGAATCAAATTTAATTTAATAGCAATACAAATATTAAATATCAAGCTAATAAAAATTTAAAAAATAATTTTGGACCTCCTTTCAAGAGAACATAGGAAAATGTTGGATTGTTTATTTTGTCCTTTTGGGAAAAGTGCCAATAGAATCTTGGACCAAAAATTTTTGTTAACTTTACTATAATTAGGTAGAACCATGATAAAATGATGATGTCAACATGTCTCTATTTGATTTGGTGACATCTTGTTAGATTTTATTACAAAAAGGGTAGTTATCTAGTTGATTTTTGTGCCTTTGCATGAAAAGAAAATTATTCGCACTCGATATTTATATGAAATTTTTTGTCATTTATTATCAAATAAAAGTATCACATATGATATTCGAGTTATACATTTGCTATAGATAAAAATTTGATATTTAAATGAGAAATAATAAAAGAAACATCATATTATTGTTATTGAGTTTTGAATGATAAATGTTGATTTTAGAATATTTCTCGATTATTAGAAAAAAACAATTTACGTATATACTAAATTTCACTAATTTATCATAATCTTCACAAAGTAGAGGTTAATTAAAATATATACTCCTTAATCATGATTCATCAAGAAAAGTATATCAACCTATAAAGTTATTAAAGTATAATGAAATTTTCTTCAATATCGACCGATAAGAAGTTATTAAAGTATTTTAAATCTCAATAGATATTTTTTGTGTTCGATTCAATCTGAATTTTTAGTTTTATATAAGGAATAAAATATTTTAAATTGAGATGATTTTGTAATTTATCTTTATTCTTCTGTTAAGGATAAAATGTTCCATAACAAATATAAGATTATTTCATATATTTACTTTTATTCTCTTGTTACACTCTTACGAAGTTGTACATTTTTCGAATCTATATAGAATAACTTTGTTAGTTAATGTTAATTTCATTTACCTAATTAGTATTTGGCTAAATCTACTTGTCGTTTCACTTACTTCTTTGAAGTCAACAATGCCCTTTTTTTATTGCTAAAACTACTTATTGTGTATTTGTGTTTAGATCAAGATCGTTACGCTCTTACAAAGTTATATATTTTCTATACTTGTATAAGATAATATTGTTAGTCAATGTCAATTTCATCTACTTAATTAGTGTTTTGGTTAAATTTCTATTTTTCAATTACACTCTTATGAAGTTATACATTTTATGTATTAACTACTTATATAATACAATGTTGTTGGTTGATGTCAACTTCATTTACCTAATTAGTATTTGGCTACAAAATTAGAAGATAATATTTGTCTTTCAATTCCTTTCTTGGTTGGTGAAGGTGAAATTACGAAAAAATCTTACTTTTTTTGATATTTAATTTGTCGAGAAGAATAATATTTAACGTTGAAATCTCGAGTTTAAATTAAGAGAGAATTTATTTTTGACATATAGCGTGTCTCTTTTAGAAAACGCTATACAACTTGAATTTAAGTTAATTAGTCAATTTAGCGATTACATCAACTATTATAAAAAAAATAATATTGTTGTAATGCTTGAATTTGTGAACGTGTGGTTAACACCTAGTAAATACAACCTTATTCTATCCACCAACCCTTCCAAAAAAATCTTAAAATAAAAAAATATAATCTTGCAAGCAAGAGCAGAGCTACTCAGTTGTTAGGGGTTATGGTTAAAATATTTTTTTAAATTTATCTATATATAATAGATGTTGAACCCCTTCGACTAGTTCATATATCTACTTTTTTTGATTTTGAACCTCCTTAGTGACAATCTTAACTTCGCCATCGCTTGAAAGTGATCGGATAAAACAAACCAAAAGTTTCAAATATGTCAACCATAAGAAACTACTTTTTATGCTCTTTTTTCCATCGTTCAATAAGGGACTAACTATTTATATATGTCAACCATAAGAAACTACTTTGTACCTAACTATTTATGTTAATTTGACTAAAAAGAAATTCATTTAGGGGAATTGGTGGAAAGTATTGTCAATTGTGTTGGAAAATAATTAACCATGTTAACCTAAAAACTTAAAGTTGAGGGGTGCACACTTGGTGACTTTCATGTCTTCTATAGTTTAGGGACATGATCTTATTCTAAAATCAAGAAAAACATAGAATGAGCCACAATTTAGTGGTTGGAGTGATAAATATTTCTTTTGTTTTTAATATAAGAGTGTATTATCGTAATGCAATTTCAGCTTACTGATTATGTGATTCAAAAAAACGGAATAGAAATTACAGATTAAAGAAGCATGTTAGTAGACAGTAGAACGTTATCTTGCTTTCGACATAATCAAGCTTGATGATAGTCTGGAACACCTTGTCTATCGACTATCGTAGCTAATATTAAAGCTTACTCACGTGTTTCTTACTTCGATGATCTATTACCATCTGTTGTTTGATGTGTTTGAGTTACCCCATTGTTTTATTTTTGCCGTATTTTCTTCAGTGATGTTTTTCTTTTTTCTTAACTACTTTGAATTTTACTGTATTTGAGTCGAGGATCATTCAAAAATAATTTTTCCATGTTACAAAATAGAGGGTTAGGTATACATACACTGGTAAAATTATATCAATACTGTTGTAATTGGGGTATGTTTTATCCAAATATAAACCTTTCTTATACGAATTTACGTTTAATCAAAATCTCATACAAATATTAAACCACTTAAAAAGAAAAGGTCTATCAACAAAAACTCTATTTCTTCTCCATTATTTATGGTTTACCTTACCATACAAAATATATTTTCAAATAATTTTCTACCGTTCATTTTTACCCAAAAAAAATTGCATGAATCACTAAACCCAAAACAAATCCTAGCCGTCGATTTTCATTCTTCATTTCTATATAAATCACTCATCATCTTACTTTCTTCTCTGCCAACTTCTTCTGGAGAATCAGTTTTTCTTCAAAGTTCTCTCAATTCTCTCAGTTTCTCCACTGTACTCTCTCTACCCATGGCGTTAATCGTCGAGAAAACCACTTCTGGCCGCGAGTACAAGGTGAAAGACATGTCCCAGGCGGACTTCGGCCGCCTCGAAATCGAGCTTGCCGAAGTTGAAATGCCTGGTTTAATGGCTTGTCGTACTGAATTCGGTCCATCATTGCCATTCAAAGGTGCAAAAATCACGGGAAGTTTACACATGACGATCCAAACCGCTGTCCTAATCGAAACCCTAACTGCATTGGGTGCTGAAGTTAGATGGTGTTCCTGTAACATCTTCTCAACTCAAGATCACGCTGCTGCTGCTATAGCGCGTGACAGCGCTTCCGTATTCGCGTGGAAAGGGGAAACGTTGCAGGAGTATTGGTGGTGTACGGAGAGGGCACTTGATTGGGGTCCTGGTGGTGGACCTGATTTGATTGTTGATGATGGTGGTGATGCGACATTGTTGATTCATGAAGGTGTAAAAGCTGAAGAGGAATATGCTAAAAGTGGTAAAATGCCAGATCCTAATTCTACTGATAATGTTGAGTTTCAGCTAGTGCTTACTATTATTAGGGATGGGTTGAAATCGGATCCTTTAAAGTATACTAAGATGAAGGAGAGACTTGTTGGTGTTTCTGAAGAAACTACTACTGGTGTTAAGAGATTGTATCAGATGCAGGTTAATGGAACTTTGCTTTTTCCTGCTATTAATGTTAATGACTCTGTCACCAAGAGCAAGGTACATTTCTTGCTTCTGTTTTTTCGTGCTCCAATTATTGCATTATTTCGTTGTCGTTACTGTTGATTCGTTGTTATTATTGCTGTCATCTATGTCCCGTCTTTCAAATTGGTGGGTCGATGGTAATAACCTCTTTACCTCGTAACGAGGTAGTAGGTGTAAAATCTGCCTATAATTGAGGGGTGTCTACACACCATTTTGTCGGAAAATTACATTGTATAGCTAGTTAAAAATATAATTTTTTATGTCACCAAGAGCAAGGTATATTCTTGCTAGTGTTTTTTTGTGCTCCTATTATTGCATTATTTCGTTGTCATTACCGTTTGTGTAATGCTTTCTTTTTCGCATTGTTCCGTTGTTGTTATTGCTCTCATATCTGTATCCCATCTTTCAAATTGTTTGCATGCTTTACTTAAGTTGAGGGTCTATGGGAACAATCTCATTATGTGTATGAGGTAGGTGTAAAATCTGCGTATAGTCTACCTCGTGGCAGAGCCACATATACTTGAGGAGTGTCAGCCGACACCCTTTTGTTGGAAAATTACATTGCGTAGTTAGGTAAAAGTTTTTTTTTTATTTTTTTATTTATGAATATGAATTACATATTGACACCCCTTGACTTGTTTGCAATTTTACTTTTTTATATTTTGACATCTTTTAGTGGAAATTCTGGCTCTGCCATTAAGTCTACCCTCCCAAACCTCAACTTGTGGAATTACACTTAGCATGTTGTTGACATTTCTTTGTTTGGTTCAACATTTGATCTATAGTTATTGTTGTTTTTGAATCTTGATTTTCTTTTTTTGGGGGTGGGGGGTGGGTAGGGGTTAGTTTCTTGTTTAGATGTGTCTTTAACTCACTTGGAATGAGGGAGAAATGAATGTTTTTCATTTACTATAGGCAAGTTTGTTATTCTCCTTGTTTTATAGCTTTAAAGTGATCACTTTTTCCAATCATAGTATTCTAATTTTATGTTATAGTTTGAATAGTCAATTAACAAAAATGCAACTTACATTGAATAATCACATCAAGCTAATTAAGTGGTGAACTTTTTTTGTCTGTGTGTACTCAGTTTGACAACTTGTATGGATGCCGCCACTCACTGCCCGATGGTCTCATGAGGGCTACTGATGTTATGATTGCTGGAAAGGTTGCCCTTGTTGCTGGTTATGGTGATGTTGGCAAGGGCTGTGCTGCCGCCTTGAAACAAGCAGGTGCTCGTGTGATTGTGAGTGAGATTGACCCAATCTGTGCTCTCCAGGCTACCATGGAAGGCCTCCAGGTTCTTCCTCTGGAGGATGTTGTTTCCGACATTGATATCTTTGTTACCACAACCGGTAACAAGGACATCATCATGGTTAACCACATGAGGAAGATGAAGAACAATGCCATTGTCTGCAACATTGGCCACTTTGACAATGAAATCGACATGCATGGCCTTGAGACCTTCCCTGGAGTGAAGAGAATCACAATCAAGCCCCAAACTGACAGATGGGTCTTCCCCGACACCAAAAGTGGCATCATTGTCTTAGCTGAGGGTCGTCTCATGAACTTGGGATGCGCCACTGGACACCCCAGTTTTGTCATGTCATGTTCTTTCACTAACCAAGTCATTGCTCAGCTTGAGTTGTGGAAGGAGAAGGGAAGTGGCAAGTATGAGAAGAAGGTGTACGTCTTGCCAAAGCACCTCGATGAGAAGGTTGCTGCCCTTCATCTCGGACAGCTCGGAGCCAAGCTTACTAAGCTCTCCAAGGACCAAGCTGATTACATTGGTGTACCAGTTGAGGGTCCTTACAAGCCTGCTCACTACAGGTACTGAGGAAAGACACAGCGCGACCAAACAAAATCGTATGGCATGATGTCTTCTCTTTTAATACTTTGATTCTGTTTCTGTTGGGGAATGTTTTGGAAATGAAATGATCTCATTTGAAAGAAGACCAAAAATTTGTTTAAAAGAAGTTTTAGTATGGATGTGGTGTGATAGTGATATAATAGCTACTTGATTCCATTTGGGTTTGATTTATGATTTTGCTCGAAGATATTGAAGTAACATTTGTCTTATTTAGTTATCCGCGCTAGCGTTTGACTCTGGATTTTGAAAACTTATCTTCAAATGTCGTTTAGTATCTTCAAATATTTTCAGTGGATTTTTGGGACCTCCCCTCGCGAAACTTTAAAGAAAACATTCATGCATGTCGAAATGTGACTTCAAATTCCACAAAGCACTATCGAAAACTCAAATTTTCAAGTTTCAACTTCAAAATCAGCCAAACGGAAGCTAAAATTTTTTCTTAGTGTTTGTACTTTGTTGGGTTGAAGTTGTTCTTACATCACCACTTCCTCTAAAAAGATAAATCTTGTTTCTCTAGAGAAAAGAGACAACTATAAAGAGGAAAAAACAAAAGAGAAAAGGGGTTTTCAAAATAAAAAAGGTAAACTATCTTAGTAAGCTAGCTTTGGTTGCTAAGCAAGTCGCACATTATGCTAAGATGTGGATTGATCATTGAGAATGGACTTCTTGTAATGTAATAGAAGAGTCAGAGTCCAGTTCCTCTCCCTTCTCGACTAGACGTGGATTGATCACTGAGGAGAATGGACTTCTCGTAAATATAATAGAAGAGTCGGAGTCCAGATCCTCTCCCTTCTTGACTAGACGAAGTATAACAAATATTGGAACAAAGGGGAAATTTATTTCTCTTCACTTTCTTGCCTTCTTCTGCTTTGGAGATTGATATTTTTGAGACGAGGGTCTTTCAGAAACAACCTCTTTTATCTCTATGAGATAGTGGTAAGGTATGCGTACTCCATTGGGTATGTTGTTGTCATTTTCACTTTCTTGCCCCTTGGGTAAAATAAAGAAAAGAAATCCTTTTTTCCCTTTTGACCTTATCAAAAGATCTGGATATCATGGGTGAGAAAAAATACTTAACATTTACTAGGTCTGCTAGTTCTTTTTCTACTTTCCACCAAACCAAATAGAGCTATGTCAGTATGGATATTAATAATTCCTCTACTAGTAGGCATGAGTTTATTCTGCTAACTAATAGGTATGAACATAGTACTACTGTTATAATTTTTCTGGATAAAGTTAAAAAAAATGAAAATTTTGTAGTTCATTGTATAACTGCTACCTCCCGTTAGCACATGTATCGATAAATCTACCCACAGTGACTAAGGGGTGCGAGGATATCACCTAGTACATTTTGCCTCCACTGCGATTTGAGATAAGCAACAACTAGTTGCTGCAGAACTGTGGTTTATATAACTTAAACAGTCTACCTGTGGTCCACTGAATAAGAACCATTATTTTGTGAGACATGTCTAAAGCGCAAGCTCGGTTGACTAAAGTTCTCGCTATGCACAGGGTCCGGAGAAGGTCCCTGTGGTCCACTGAATAAAGAACCATTATTTTGTGAGACATGTCTAAAGGGCAAGCCCGTTGCACTAAAGCTCCCGCTATGCACAGGGTCCGGAGAAAGGCCCTGTGGTCCACTGAATAAAGAACCATTATTTTGTGAGACATGTCTGGGAGAGGAAAAAACAGATGATCTACTTCTGTCTGCTGGTGTTAGTATGGATAGTTTATGCTTCAAATACATGTCTCTGTTTAAGCAAAAGAAGTCCAAACAGATGGGAATATAAAGTTAAAGAAATCCTAGTATAATGTGGCAGTGGGCCGAGCCAAGCGAGTGCCCACCGCACTCATTTCTGGCACGGTAGGGGTAGACTGGGCCAGTGTGCCAGGCCTTCCTGAGGGGGCCGGGTTGAATCAGAAGAAGACAGAGTATCTAGCATTTTGCAGAACAATAGTCAATACTGCACAGTTATATGATTTCCACCTTTTCACATTTTATCAAACAAGCAAATCTTTACAGAATTTTATGTAAACAAAGACGATTTATTCCATGGAAAGGAAATGTCTTCTCAGCAAGCGGATGAAGGAGTTCTTGTAACAAGAGCTCCTTACATAGCCCCGAGAAGACGAGATGAGTTAAAGCATTCTTGCACATCTTTTAGCAAAGATAGACATTCCTTCTGTATCAGAAACAAGTCGACAATTCCGCAAAAGTGAAGGATATCAGCTTCAGAATGGTTGAGGGGAAAGCTAATGAACTGAATATTGCACGAAACTATTCAAATCTCAACTGATTCTTTTAGGATGAGCATATAGGTTTGTTGTTTTACTAGTAGGATAGATCTTCTTAACGTTTCTTTGCTTTGATCATTGTGCCGATGATGTGCCTACCGAAACCAGCAAATACCACCACCCTCCCCAGCCCAAAAAGATCATAATGAAGGAAGAGAAACTAAATGTGGAACAACCATTTCATCAAAAGCTTATTTCTTGTCCTTAGTGAACTACTAGGCATTCCACCGGGTATGTTGTTGTACTGAACTACTAGTCATCTTTCCTAAGCACCATGCTTCCGTCTCATCTAGTTTTTTCTTCCTTAGCTTTATCTCAACCAGATCCTTCGATTCAGCCCTCCCAGCATACTCCTCGAGAAAGTCTTATCAGGCATCCAATTCACATCATTTCCATGAATTACTCAATAGATAGGCACCCCACGGATAGAGGGAAACCAAGTAGCCTTACGCTCTTGACTGTTAGCAATCCCCAAATTCTACCCCTTGGCCTCTCAACACGCATCTAAAGTATATTCGATATAAATCCTTACCCAAAAATCCACTCATCAGAGACATACAGACATGGCATCAGCCTAAAAGCATTCAAACAGGTGAGGAAGTTTGTAGCGGAAGCTCAATATCACAATAATACCTAAAGAATCATCTTTTGTTTCTCAAAACTGCAGCAAAAATAATGTAAGACCCTGCTTGTACCTAATGATTTTTTAGAGCAAAGGATTAACATTAATAACACGCAACACAAATCATCGCATCATTAGTAAATGAAAGCCATTCTTGTCAAATGACATTACAAAGAATACACAATGTGTGAAAGATCAGGACTTGATACATTCCTCTGTTGTTATAAATAACATCCTAATAAATTTGAGACCCTAAAAGCCTTATTGCCCCTCTTTTGTATCATCCTCTATACCAACATTTCACTATAACGGCCAAGTTTCTTTCAAGAACGATTATTCATAACAAAACAACATACCCAGTAGCATCCCACAAGTGGAGTTTAGGGAGAGGAGAATGTACGCGGACCTTACCATTGCCTCACAAAGACCCTCATCTCAACGACTATTCATAGCATTCCACTACAGTAACCAAAAAATATCTAGACAAACAACGTATTATAGAGAGGTTTGACTGTATCTTAAACAGATTGGAAACATAATATACATAGAACCAAAAAATATCAGCAGAATTTATACCTGATATGGATCATTGGTTACATTAATTTTATACTAGTATACAACATTAGCAAGGAAAAAAAAAATACCCCCTCCCCCCTTCCCCCAAAGTCCCATCATAACCAAATCAATATTCAAGAAACCACAAAATAGAACTTTACCAATTCCATTGCATAAATTTCCTGAGCCAAAAATCAAGATTTGATATCACTGACCTCCCTAGCACACCTTGTAATAATCTCACATCCTCTAGTGTAAGTATTAGCTGCACCAGGAGGTTTACAATTATAATATGAAGCACCAGGAGTATTACAAGGCACCAAATCCCTCTTCAATGTACCATAACTAATGTACTTTTTCTGCATCAACAAAACCCTTCTGTTACTCTCACTATCCATCAAATTTTCTTCATCCACCATTTCTGAACATTCTTGGAGCTTTTCTGAACAACCCCTTTTCCCCATTAGGTTAAAGTTACTATCTTTAACTGATTTAAGGTCAAAAACTGAAACTCCATCAGAGAATCTCATCTGGACATGGCAGAAAAGAAGCAAGAAGAAGAGGGACTTCAATGGGGTGAAAAAAAGTTGGGATTTTTGCATTTTGTGAGTTTGGGGTTGAATTTCTTGGAGGTTTTCCCCTGGTGCTGTTGTCATTTTAATTGTTTTTGGATTTTGGGCTGTGAAAGTGAGATTCCAGGGGTGTAAAATTTGCAAATTTTGTAAACTAGTGAGGAGTCATTAATGGTGTAGGGATCACTCTATTACATACACCTACTTTGCTACTCAATAGTCATGGGAGGATTGTGGGGGTGAGTAGTGAGAGTGACCCACCACCATTCTTGTTTTCTTTTTTCTTTTTAAGCTTTCATTCGGTATTTGATATTATAGGCAGATTAAATTTAAATTTGCATCGAAACTATTTCTTTATTTCTATGAAGTAGTGATAAGATCTGCGTATATTTTACCCTCTTCAGACCTCATTTATGAGATTTTACTGAATATATTGTTATTGTTTATCGAAAAATTCTATATTGAAGGTAAATTAGTCATTTGATGAAGACAATTTCATATCGAGAGCTCCAACTTAAAATCTCTAATTAAAAATAGAGATAATGATAAAAAAATACTTTAACAATCACTTTTCACTATTTTTTCACTTCAATTATCTTTTTCCCTATCTGAACTATCATAAGTTGTTCCATTTTTTCTATCAGAACTATCACTACATATATATTGGAACACACACGGTGGGATGGACGATGATAATTTTGATAGAAAAAGAAAATAAACGATAATTGACCTAATTAGCATTGAGATTTGTTTTTAATACATATATTGTTGATAATTAAGATGGTAATGAATAACAACTAATAGTTAAAATATAAAACTCGCAAAAAAAATAACAATTTAAATTTATTCATTATCATTTACACTTAAAGAATAAAATATTTACTACTCTATCATGGTCTTTATTGATAGTCTTGAATTTTTATTGGGTTTGGCCTCAATCATAACAAAAATTTTGCCATTGGCTCTTGCTTTGAAGACAAGCACCTTTGACTTTAGAAATATTTGATAATTATAGACAATGTAAAGTTGGATCTAGGCTGGTCTCAAAATCTTTGTGTTTATGTCTTGGACTTGGGCTGGTTTCCAATTTTTAATGAATAGTAAGTACTATATTACTAGAAAAGGACATAAAAGTTATTTATGTTTGAGGTTAGTCTATAAATTAGTCCTTTTAAATATAGGATTAAGCTATTTTAGTTATTTATATTATCAAAATTGAACACTTTTGGTCATTGTTATATTTAAAAACCATGGTAGTACTTGTCTTTGATGAAACCGTTTTGTCAAAACACATGAACAATATACCTATTGTAATCTTACAAGTAAAGTTTGAAGGCATGTAAAGGGCGACGACATATTTAGTGCCTTTCCAAAGGTAAGCGATTAGGTTGGCAGATCTTCGATCTTTAATCCTGATTGGCCGATCTTTTCAATCTTGAAACAAAGATAATTCGGCCCCAACTCGAAGCATGAGACCTAGAAAACATGCATTCTCGTGATCTACGGAGTCCTTATGGCTTGCTCCTAAAAAGAATAATCAAGCAACCTTCTTCTTTAGAACAAAAATTCATATTTATATAGAAGAAAAATAGTGAAACTAACTGAAAACACTATTGAAATCAATTTAACATATCATATACTTCTTTGATATGTATATTTTGGAGGACTACTTTAGATCATTCCTAAACATAAGGGACTATTTTAGTACCAATAATAATCAATTCATTTGCATTTGTGTGTGTACACAATCAAGCTCATCATTGGAAAAACCATTAAGTGGTTGTGGTGTGCTATTACATATGATTAATTTTTATGTAGGAAAATTGGAAAAAATTCCAATCACTAATGATTATTTCTCATCATGTTCTCAATAAATTAATGTATTTTAATCAAAAATAGTTTTTTATTTTTTCTAAAAAAATATGAAAATAAAATTCATAAGTAACATTCAGTTCATGTTATCATCCCTATTCCCCTAACATCTCCAA
>JAPFFP010000012.1:20322107-20332306 GCA_026153255.1 Solanum medicagineum
TCTAAAAAAATATGAAAATAAAATTCATAAGTAACATTCAGTTCATGTTATCATCCCTATTCCCCTAACATCTCCAACCCTCACTCGTTGGCCATCTCAATTCCTCTACCCGACCCTCCGTCGTCCCACCCTAGCCCGTAGCATTTTACTAGATTTTATATAAATATTTTTGGAAAATTGTATACTCCCTCAGTCAATGTGACACCCTTTTCATTTTAGTCTATCTCAAAAAAGAATGTCACCTTACTAGAATTGAAAATAATTTCACTTTCAAATTCTCCTTTTACTGTTAATGGAATGATCTTCAGCCACGGATAATTCTATACCACAAGTTTCAAAAATTTTACCTTTTTTTTTTAAATATTAGGATGAAAAGAGTATATATTTTTATTTACTTACCAAATATTAGAAAATAAGTAATAAATGCACATAATTTTAGTAAACTCATAATCAATCTTAATGCTACATATTTCTACTTAAGAATAAAATAATATTTAATCTTACCCTTCTTTATTTTTCTAATTTTTTTTACATCATGAGGTTTAACCATTTCACAGACCTAAGTTAATGTGTTTTTGGTATTTTTGGATATCATATTTTTGGTCCAATAATAATTAATTTCCTTTTCTTTGATAAGATTAGTGGTCCAAAAACTTGAATCTCAAGCAAATTAATATTACTAATTTACTATTTTAGATTTGGTGGTCAAGTGTCTAATTAGGCTCTATTATTGTATGTATATATTAATTATTGAATGTATCAAATTTTTAATTTTTTCGAACTAAAATATCAAAGAAGGATGTTGTAGATATCAATGATTGACAAGACTTTTTCGAAGGTGCTAGGAAAAATGTGTGTTTGACCTATTTGGCATTTCATGAGCATATATCCTCTTCAATGAATTAAAATTCTCTTTATTTTCCTAGCTAGGGAGTATCTATTTATTGATCTATATGAATGAGTTCATATTTTTAATGAATATTATAACTTTACAATAATAAGAACATACCGATTTGGTGTAATTTCACTGATATAATATGAGGAGAGTAAGGTGTACACTTTAACTTTCAGAGTTCACAAGTGCTTACTTGTGCAAGTGTTAAGGTTATAGTGTTTTTTTTTGTTGAAGTGTCTACTTGTGCACTGTGAAAATTAAAAGTCAAAGTTAAAATCTGAAGCCACGTTTAGAATTAAATCTATGTATTATGCCTGAATTAGTCCAAAAACTTGAATCTCAAGCAAATTGAATAGCCATTTTAGGTTAAGTGGTTAAATGGCTAAGGCTCTATTATTGTCTATTGGTTGCAATGAAAATTGAGTATGATGTGAGCATCCTCAAATTCTATTTGCCTAAGTAGTAACTATGACCTATATAAATGAGTTCATACTGTAAAAAGTCTATAACTTATTTGGTAAAATGAAAGGCAAGTACATCATAATTTTAGTAGGCCATGTGGTTGTTGAGTTAGCTTGAACTTTTAAAAAACCTTTAGCACACCAAATGTGAAAGGAAGAAAAAATGGATAAAAATTCATAAATAACCACCTTTTAACCTTAATTGAAAAATAATCATTGTCGTAGAGTTTCAAATTTAGCTGCGAAATATAAAGATTGGATTTTGAGTTCTTATATGACATTCAAGTTGGAAACCGCCTCTAGCAGAAATACGAGATAAGACTGCATACAAAACACTCTTGTGTTAAGATCCTTCCCTGGACCCTGCACATAGCGAGAGCTTTAGTACAACCAGACTTGCCCTTTATATGACACTCAAGAAAATTAAACAACATTTTGAGTGTGTTTGGTATGGAGGAAAACATTTTTCTTGGGAAACATTTTCCTCCAAAGCAAACACACACTTCACTAACAAATACATATCTTATTTGCTCAAAAGGATATTTATCATAATTTTATTTGTATACATAGAAAACCAGACAATGATCCCAAGACAACAACAACACAGGAAAAAAGATAGGTTTTGACAAGGATTGACAGTTATAAAACATTACACAGTATAGGACTGAATTCCAAAGACCTAAATAAATGTTTCAAGTGCCTTCAATGACAACTTCAAAGGGTAAGGTGTTCCACCTTTCTTGTGTTACTAGCTAATCCTTGATTTGATTTTCTTTCATCTTGCTCGTCGTAGGAGTTCCCTTTGTAACTAGAGCTAGCCTCTTCGTTGTCCGAGCAGCCTGGTCTTTCCGTTAAGAACTGTTCCCAAAAGACATCGTTCACACGAACAGGAGCAGTTGCAGGCCCTTGCTTGTTGCCAGTTGCATCATGTGAAGGTGGCAAAGTTTTGTCATCAGTAGGAGGGGTTTTGTCATTGGCATAATACTGTGATTCAGAATGTTTACCTATCTCTTGACCTATTTGGGGCATCCTCACTGAATATTGATTTTTATCGACTTGTGAAAGACTTGAAGCCAAAGAAAGATTCAGGTGGCAGGAAACGTGACCGTCAACTTCCTCATAAGATGTCAGGCTTTGAGGCAAGGAATGCGGTCTGGAGCTTTCAACATTGCTTGAAGCACGAGGCAATGATGAGTCCATCTTCAACGTAAAAGACGTACCTGTATCTGATAGTTCTATTGCTTCAGGGGTACAAATTACTCCCCTGGTTCGAAGTTGTACTTCTCTGGACCATCCTTCAGATATTCTCCTACGTGGGCTTCCACCATCTTCATTCGAGCTTTGGGTGCTACATGAAAGAGCATTGATATCTGAAACAGCAGGTGACAATTCAAGCCTGAGCTTATTTGAGAAGTCTTGGTGGCTAAGGTTCCCAAAATCAACTCTAGAACTGCTGTGGTTGTCCACCAACATACTTTCTTGAACTGGTTGAGTGCTGTCGATTTGAGGCAATCGTCTCTTCTTACTAAATGCAGAAATATCCATGGACTCGAGTTTCTGAGCAAGACGCTCAACAAAGTCAGGATTCTGAAGTGCCTTCTCAACAAATGTCAGTAAGCTCTCCTGCCTTTGCTCTATACTGCCAAGACGCCCAGTTAATTCTTCTAGCTGGAGTTTTGCAGCAGATTGTTGCTGTCTGAACTTTGAGACATTAGCCTCAAGCCCAGACTTCTCACGTGTAAGTTTATCAATCTCTTCCTCAAATGCAGCTCTTTCTGGATCAACTGTGGAACCTGGAGGGTGACTATGACTGTGAATGGGTTTTCGACGATGAATGTTCTTAAGTAGATGCTTCTGGTCCTTCAAAAATTCCTCATTGGCAAATTCCCATCTTTCTGGATCAATCTTCCGGAAGCCCTGTCAATGAGAGAGATTTATGATGACAATAATGCTAGATTAATTATGGCAGCAACTGAAATTCTCTAATGAGCAAGCGCAAACAGTCCAAATAGTTGTGAAATGGACAATGAGGATTCATATAGCCAACCCCAACTAAATTAGGTTGACGTGCAGCTAATGTCATTTTCAAATAATTAACAGTGTATCTCTATTTAATGAACATGGATCATCAATCTAGTTCAGCAAGCAGCAAAAGCCAGGAGATCCTACTGGGCAAATAATTTATTTTAACCTCTTAAACAACAATTTATCTTTGTGTTTCATTTATTGTGCAATAAACACCGTTGGTAAGGTGAACAAACCATGCCGAGTTTGGACAGTCAACTCTAAATACGACAACTGGGAACTTCAACAACAATACCCTTAGCCATTAGGGAACTGAGGCTTGACATCACAGATTGCAAGGAATAGCAAACAAACAAAAGCAGCAGCAGCTACATTTAGAGACAGGAGTTACTTAGAATTATATAAAGACATGTCAAATTAAAGACAGAAGTGGCAAGTGCACTAGCCTTTTGACGAATTATCCTGTTTATCGACATGTCGTTGACAGTTAAACCAAAGAAACACTAAACGTGATACTTCAAGTACATTCTTCTGGAGAAACAATTTTAGAAATGGCTACGTTCCTCAAAACCAAATGCACCACAGAGGAATGTAGTTATGTTAACCTTCTACTACCTTTTCTTTTTGTGCATAAGCAACTTCATTAGTAAAAAACAAGACTAGTGGTATCCAATGTGAAAATATCCCATACATAACAAAGCACACAAACAAAACCCCTAAAAAAACCTATGAAAAAAGATAACCTCCTCTGTTTACCCAAAAGACCACAATTTATTGAAAAACCATATATTATCAATTACGTCAATCTACGTGCTTCAAGATGACCAAATCTAATCAAGTAAAGTGCTCCATCACATATACATTATACATACCACTAGGTCCAGCTGTCATCCTTATCTGAATACCCCAACCTCCATCCTTATCATAACTAACCCACCAAAATCAAATGAAGGAAAAAAAAGTTAGAACTTCCTCTCTATCTTGTTGTCTTCAAGGCTCAAGCACAAATTCATCAAAACCAGTAGATCATAATAATCCTCTCATGTTTAACAGCCCCATTTCACACCCTCTAATGAAATGAAAAGGATCCTGATAATTACATGTCTACCCTATAGATTCACCAAAAAACCAATGCACCTCGACACTGTCCCTCTTTGATTAACTACTCGTAGGCAATAACCTTATCAGAAACAACAACTATGTTTCAATCCCAAACAAGTTGAGCTATATGAGACCTGACAATCCACTCTATTTCATCTGCACATGTTTCTTTTCAATACTCAAATAAGTTCAAGGGAACTCTCTACTTCAATAAGGTAGCGGTAAGGTCTGCGTACATTCTACCCTCCCCAGACCCCACTTTTGGGATTTCACTGGGTATGTTGTTGTCGTTTTGTATCGTATTTACGTATTGTATGTGCTTTTGGTTATTAGTCATTTTTTGCTATTCCCTTTCTTTTACTTTTTGTCATATCTAGTTTATTCTACTTATGGATTTTTGAGACGAGGGTTCCAGGAAACAACTTCTCTACTTTTATGAGGTAGTGGTAAGGTCTGTGTACATTTTACCCTCCCCGGACCCCACATGTGAGATTCCACTGGGTATTTTGTTGTTGTTGTTGTGGAACTCAATCAACAAACATCGACTTATCACAGAGAAATTCCATGCTTGTTAGATGCTGGAATCCAACCTAATATTCATCCGTCATTCAAATAAACCACTATAAGCATAGAAATGTCCGAATACAACAAATCAGCCCTGAACATGAAGCACATATAGGCTCAAACATTAAATCACCGAAAACGAACTCAAAAATTTTTCAGATAAATCATTTCAACAGAAAGATGACAGACTCCACTGTTCAATCTCAAGTAAAACATTTTGATAGACAGAAAATCAATTCACATACACAATTTTGAAGCTGAACCCATATCGAATAACGGAAATCAATTCAATGAGCCAATTCTTCCCCTACACCCTTCAATTCAAAGACTCAGCTGAACCCATTGAAACAGAAAGAAAATCAATTCAAGATTCATATTCTTAAGCTGAATCCATTTCGAAAAACAGATAATCAGTTCAAAGATTCAAATTTTCAGCTGAACCCATTGAAACAGAACGAAAATCAATTAAAAATTCAAATTCTTAAGCTGAACCCATCTCGAAAAGATAGACAGTTAATCCAATTTTTCAGCTGAACCAATTGAAACAGAACAAAAATCAGTTCAAGACACAAATTATTAAGCTGACACCATTTCGAAAAATCGAAATCAAATTCAATTTTTCAGCTAAACCCATTTGGAGAGAAGTCAAAGGGAACACATACGTAAGTGTTGAGCTGCCGAATGAAACTGGAGAAATTGTTGTGCTTGAAATATGTCGGAAGAAGAAGTCGAGCGAATTCTGGAGGATTCCACACGACGAAGCTGTGACCAGTCGGAGTCCATGATACGATTTCATCAGTGTGTGAATCATCCACCATCTCATATGTCTTCGACAAAAACGGCGCTGGACCTCCACCGCCACCACCAGTCGCCGCCGCCGCCGCGGAAAGCACATCCATTTTATTGAACTGAGAGAAACGCGCCGGCGAGGGACGCTGATTGAATTTTTGAAGGCAAAAGGCTTAGCCGTCCCAACTTGACTTCAAAATTTTGCAGCCGGGTTCCGGGTCAGAAAGATTCATCCGGGTTTTGGATCAAAATTGTTTTCTAGGTTTAGGGTCAGCACAATTTGTATATTATATATATTAGATAGAAAGGAGTGGAACTCGTAAATTAGAGTAGCAGATTAATAGGCCATTAGTATTATGTGTATGTCTAACCTTGTGGTATAGTAGGTTAGTAGGAATATTCGTGTTTGTATATCTTATGGTATAATTATCCATCATATACGTTGATTTTATCGTATTTACTACATTATCATGTGCTCTTCGTTGTTGGTCGTCATTTATGTTTCCTTTCTTTTTTCATATCTAGTTTTTTGAGATGAAGGTTTCCAGGAAACAACCTCTCTGCCTTGTGAGATAGTGATAATGTTTGCGTACATTCTACTCACCCCAGATGGGATTTCACTAGGTATGTTGTTGTTGTATAGAGGTTCTGTGAAGTTTTTCGAAAAAAATGGGCCTAGAGCCCCAACAGCTTCAAAATTTGTGGGGTAACACCTATGAAAAACTGAAAAAAAATTGCATGATTCTTGTTCCGTCGTCCATAAAATGGCTTGAGGCGCAGTTGAATGCACTTTGGGCTAACTATAGCTTTTTGCTGAAGGTTTTGTGAAAATCTCCGGAAAAAAATGGCCAAAGCCCCAAAACCTCCAAAATTCATATGTTAACACTTACGAAAAACTGGACCCACTCTTAAGATTTTTCGAGAATGTTGCATGACCCCCCTGCAGCGCCAGAATCTGTAGGCTAACACCCACAGAAAAATGCTGAAATTGCTTGTTTCCTGTTCCTTAGCTCATAAAATCCTACCAGGCGACCCCCGCCGTCGTCGGGCCACCTAGGCCCCTAGTAGGGCTTGTTGCAGACCCACTAGTATGATTCTTCAGGAATGTTGCGCTGGAGCCCCCTGCAACGCCAAAATTTATGGGCTAACACCCACTGAAAACTGCCGAAATTGCCTGTTTATTGTTCTTTGCCCCATAAAAAATCCTACCAGGCGACCCCATCATCGTCGGGCCATATAGGCCTCTTGATGGGTTTGTTGTGGACCCATTCGTATGATTTTTTGGGAATGTTGCACCGAGCCCCCTACAACACTAGAATCTGTGGACTAACACCCACTAAAACTACTGAAATCGCATGTTTCCTATTCCTTAGCCCATGAAATCCTACCAGGCATCCCCGTCGTCGCCAGACCACCTGGGCCTCTATCCGGGCTTGTGCGGATCCACTCATATGATTATTCAGGAATGTTGTACCGGACCCCCTCCGACGCTAGAATCTGTGGGTTAACACCCACAAACAAAATTATCGAAAATCGCCTATTTCCTGTTCTTTGACCAATAAATTCCTACCAGGCGTCCTGCGCTATCACTGGGCCACCTGGGCCTCTTGATGGGCTCGTTGCGAACCCACTTGTATGATTTTTTAGGAATGTTGCTCCAAATCCCCCTGCAGCACCAGAATCTGCGGGCTAAAAACTATAGAAAACTGCCGAAATCGTCTGTTTCGTGTTGCAGACCCACCCATTTGATTTTTTGAGAATCTTGCACCGGAGCGCCATGCAGCCTCAGAATCCATGGGCTAACACTCACAGAAAACCACCGAAATCACCTGTTTCCTGTTCCTTGGCCCATAAAATCCTACCAGGCCTCCACCAACGCCGTTGGGCCACCTGGGCCTCTTGCCGGGCTCGTTACGGGACCCAACCATATGACTTCTTTGGAATCTTGCGTTGGAGCCCCATGCAGCCCTAGAATTCATAGGCTAAATCTCACAGAAAACTGTCGAAATTGCTTGTTTCGGCTTCAGTCTTCTCCTAAATTCCATAATTATTTTCATATTTTTCAAATTTAAACAGTAAAAGGTCGTGTAAAATATTAAATTCTACTCTAATTTTTCAAATCAATGACTGTCTTGGATGGGGAAATTTCTCTTCTTTTTCAGTTGTAACTTTCATTATTTGAATGTCACTGGTCCGATTAATTTTGATTCGTGTTGGTATAAATAATCTTATAAAAGAGATTTCGTATTGATCAATTTTCGTAGACATGTTAAACCGTTATAGAATCATTAAGATATCGATTTATCGATTATCGATTCAGTAACTGTTTTAATCATTGAGATTTCACACAAAAAAACATTGAAGATCACTTTAAAACAAGGTGACAAATTAAATGACCCATGCATATGAATTGACAGAATGCATCTTGCTAAAAAACAACCACTGATATCTCGTAGAATAACCAAGAGTTTGAGATAATAATAATATGAAATTATAAATCCTAAAGTGAAGAACTTTATATACCGAATGGTATAAATACAGTTTATTGATTTACTATTAGACTACTGATTAACTCGTTAAGAACTGACATTAAAAAAAAATAAAAAATCGTTACCACACTGTTAAACTAATAACTTATTATCGATAAATCAATAATTCTTTTTCAGATCAAATTACTGATTTCGATTTAGCTTTTAAATAACTCTAAAATCCATTAATTCTGATTCATTCTAAAATAAATGAACCTATTAAGATAGTTAAACTATCGAAAATATTTTAAAATTTTGAACTCAAGACGTTTAGTTATGGTTGAAAGAATTTCTTTTGTTTCATTCAAGAAGGACTTTGATTTAATTAGTTGTATGTGAACTCCATGCGTCGTTTTGTAATCTCAATATTGCAGATGGGAACTTCTATTTGAAAAACAAAAAGGTATATTGGATTTTGCATTTGATAAGTAGATAAGGTGAAATATTTCAAGATAAAATTTAATATTCGATTTATACGATTAATTTCAAAGTTAATTCGAAATCTCATCTTATCTCATCAAACTAATTTTGATGTATTCCTTTGTTATGGAAACCAATGCCTATTTATAGGCACAAAGTTGGTTAAATATACAATTATTTTCAACATTCTACAAATAGTACGTAAGTCTTAGGTAAGTATAAATACACATTGTACAACATGTAGGTAAGTGTGTACATGGATTTACATATATTTTCAACACTCCCCCTTGGATAACCACGTAATAAAAATGTACATAGTTGTTTGTAATACGCATTACTTGTTGCCTCGTTAAAAACCTTACCAGGTAAAACCCTGTAGGACAAAAATCTTGGTTAAGAAAAAAAGAGTGCAGCGCCTATTTACTCCCCCTGATGAAAACATCACTTAATATCTCGAAGACGACGCAAGTAATGCGTATTTACAAACAACTATGTACATTTTTATTACATGGATATCGAAATGGGAGTGTTAAAAATATATGTATATCCATGTACACACTTACTTACTAGTTGTACAATGTTGAAAACATCGTGTATTCACACTTACCTACTAGTTGTACAATGTGGTAAACATGGTGTATTTACACCAACCTACATGTTGTACAACGTTGAAAATAATTGTATATCTAACCAACTTTATGCCTGTAAATAGGCATTAGTTTTCATGTTAAGAAATACATCAAAAATACCGAGAAGAAATATTATTACTCTCTCTTTGTCGCCAGGTAGAAAAAAGAAGAGAACTGCAAGCAATGCCTAAACAACAGTTTTAAGATTTGATCATCTATTTTAAAAGTAACAATTCTTTTTCCAGACACATCTTTTTCTTGATTTCCCATTTTACAGAGATGAAACTATTCAGAAATTACAACTGCAATTCACCTGAATTGAAGCTTCCAGACTTCTCGAACATTCGAGGAGCCATCTGTAATCTCGGAAACGAGAGAGGCTGCTAGAACACCTGATGAAGAAACAAGAAACTCATCAGTATTTCCATAGAAATAAATGATGAAAAGGGTTAAAAGCAACGATGACAGAAAAAGGAATAATGATCAGTTAGGACAGTTCATGAGAAGCAATTTGAAGCAATGCAGACGAGCAAGCCAGCAGTGATATGAAGCGATCGTATTGATCACACAACCCAGACTAGACACTAACAGGATGTAGGAACTGGAATCCTCGTGATAATCTGAGAGCGCTAGTCGCTCATGTGATTCTATTTAGAATAGGATGCAGTGGAGTATTGAGCTCTACCTATAGGAAACTAGGCGTTTGATGGATCATATATTTCACATGCTGGCATATACATACGATAAAATATGTCTTAATCCATTAACCCTAAAAAGCAGTCACCAG
>JAPFFP010000012.1:20332406-20380199 GCA_026153255.1 Solanum medicagineum
ATCATATATTTCACATGCTGGCATATACATACGATAAAATATGTCTTAATCCATTAACCCTAAAAAGCAGTCACCAGAATGAGAAGCATTGTTAGTCGAGGCACTTGGGGGCAGGGAGTGGAGTAGAAACAAGCCACTCCTCCACATCCACCTCATGGCGTAACCAATAAAGCGTAAACGCATGATGATCCTCAAACAATAACATAACTAGTGTAATCCCAGAAATGGGGTATGCGGAGGATACGAAGACCTTACCCCCTACCTTTTTTGGGGTAGGGAGTTTGTTTCCGGTAGACCCTTGGCTCAAAAAAGAAGAGCATAATGATCCTCGAAAGCAAAAAGAGAGATTGATAACCAGTCCATAGTTCAACATTTTTAAAGGACAACTATCCAGTTCACACTTCACAATGGAAAATGCAGTATGAAGTAAATAAATTTCACTTTCTAAGAATACGAGTAAAAGCAAACAGAGTAGCGCACCGTCTTTCTCCACAATCGAAATAAATCGCCTTGATCCACCACCAACGCCAAAATAATGCTTCTTTGCAGCTAGATATACAATTCCATGAGGACTATGTAAGCACTGCACAAAAAGAAAAAGGACGGAAAGAGAAGCAATAGGTCAGATACGAGGAAAAGCACCGATAAAACCAAAATTAGAATATCAACCAAAACCAACCTTTCTAATAAGTTTGTACAGACAAGGTAGAGTAGAAACTGAGTAAACTGTCTCTGCCATGAGAATTACATCATAACCAGCAGTCTGATCAACTTTTTGGCCCTTTTTTGTGCCACCATCATCAGCAGGTACATGAGGAAGAATCAGATGAGCTTCACTCCAATCACTAGCGAAGAAGCGAACTTCTGCACTGTCATCTGCGGCTGACAAGTTCTGTTGAATATTGGCATTGACATTTGGAATTGTTAAACATTGCAGCACCTCAGCATTGAAGTCCTGAAAGTGTACCGCACGAGCACCCTACTACCAACAAAGCAAAAATCTTAATCAAGAAGAAGATGAGACAATTAATCTAAAATCAGTGAAGGCATTTATGAACCTTAAGGCATGCAAAGATCCCAGGAAGACCATGACCACAACCAAGCTGAAAACAAATGAAAGAGAATCAAAAAGATTAATAAAGATAATTACAAGAGTAAAGTATTGAGTCAAGATTAGTTGGCAAATCTAAAAGCATTAGGTTGTTGATCCCTCGAGGATAATCACAACTGAAAGATAAAAATCATACTGATAGAAACCATTATACCTCTTATTTAAATGAGAGAACTGAAATATGTTACAATGACACTTAATAGGAAATCAATGTTTCCACTATCAATCGCAAAATTGACCTCAACTATTTCTGTTCAATCAAACAGTAAACATACCCCCACGCATGAGCTTCTTGGAACTTCCCCACTCCCCAACTTACCAAGAATCCCAAGGTCTAAAGGAGAAGGGGGGGGGGGGGGAATAAAAGTTTCAAACTGACTAGGGGAAGAAACATACAAATAAACAAACTAAGATGAAGACTTCTCAAGTGAAAAAACTGATGCCAAGCGAAAATGGGAGTGATCAGAGATGCGAAATTTCCTCTCCTAAGATGGTTTCTCTGAGTATTCCATACAAACTAATAGTGAATGATCATAATCGATAAGCACTTGTTCAAGTATAATATAAAAGAGAATCACCTATCTAACAACTCTTGCTTCAGCAGAAGTATGTGACTTATATAGGGAAAGAAAAAAACCATTAACAGAAAAATAATCAATTGTACATCATTTTTACTAGAACCGCAATGAGGAGGTAAATGTTAATAAGTGAGGATTAACATCTCTAGGCATAGCATGCAAGATCAAAGATTTCACCTCCACATTAGGAGCCCACCTCTAAAACTCTTTTTCCAGTCAATGATAATTCGCCGCTTTGCATCTCAGAGCTTAGAGTCTTCACTAAATCTAATGAACCTTCCCACAGTTTCAGGCCCCCTGCAAAATGAGAGTATCAATCATCTAGGATCATTTCACATCCCAACTAGTAATTAGTAAGCACTACGATATCTGCAAATAGAATGGGCTTACAACTCTTTCTCAAGACTCACTCCCTGCCTTAGACTTCCCTTTGCAAAACACTAATTTACTCGGCAATAAAATGATGTCGTTATATCTAATTCCAGATCTAATAAATTTAAAACATTCCTATATAAACAACATTCAACTAAATAAAGTTCACATAATTCATGTTGAGGTATCAATAGTTGTAACGAGCATTAAGGAGACAAAATGGAGAACCAAATTGTTACATACCTTCATATTTCCCGGGGATCAAATCTGAATTAGACAACCCAAACACTTCCTTTGTACTGACCCTTCCCTAAAAAAGAATTAAACACTACTTAACACAACTAAAGATAACTGCAGCTAACTCACTCCATTCTTCCATTAAAAATGGTTTTTCATGGAAAATGTTTCACCTTCGGAAATCATAAGTACTTGTTTGGTTACAAAATCACATAACAATCGATACTTGTAAAAGACACGGTACAAGGTATAAGTACAATGTTATTATGATGATATCTTTTAGCAAGTTCACAAATATATCCAAAAAAGTTCATCAAAGCAAGCTAATTAAAGTAAACGTTGAATCTTTGTACCGAAAAAATGACTTAACTTACGAAAAAAATTGTTTTTTTTTTTCCACAAAGTAACCCAACACCAAAAATTCATTTCATCAAGGAAAATATCTTTTTTCACATAAAAAAAGAGTTAATAAAATCTTAGAACAAATCTTACCTTAAGCAAGGTAAGGCCATCCAAATCTATAGGCTCCACATTGAACTCCACATTTGATGAAACCTAATTCAACAACAACATAAACAATAACAATTCATGATATTTTTTAAATGTATTTTTTCCCATTTTCATATTAACTTGAGAAAAATTGCAAGTTACATTATAGTAACGAGTTCAAGTCTTGCAAAACAGCCTCCGACAGAAATGCAATATAAACCTCCGGTGTTAGCCCTTCTCGGACCCGTACAGCGGGAGCTTCCTAAAGTTTCTATTTTCTAACTATCAATTTATCTTCAAATATTAGTTAAATTAACTTTCTATAAGCAAAAAGTATCAGTAAAATTGAAAGGGAGAGTACCTGTGAGGGAAGTACTTCAACAGAAGGAGGTGGTGGTGGAAGAGGCTTTTCTGGGTTATCAAGAAATCCTGACCCGAATCCGAACCCGAACCCAAACCCAGATTGAGATTTTTCATCAAACAGACGAAATGGGTCGGGTCGTCCAGTAGCTGATGTGTTCGACTCCATAGCAAAAAGCTTCAATTTCGAGCTTTCAGTGTTTAAGACGGCAACTGATGGGAAGCGGCAGCTGGGCCTTTAGGGGAGTGTCAAACGCCAATTAATAAACAAAAAAATTACAAGAAATAAGCCACTTATATTTACATAATTTCATATAATTTTAAATTTTTTAAAAAATTATAAAAGATTTTTAGATAATATAAAATTACAACACTTATCAATATAAATTATAATTTTTTATTAACATATATTACTGATTTTATTTTTTGTATTAAAAAGAAGAAATTTTTAATAATTTTAAAAATAGTTGATATTAAATGAAATTAACTCCAAAAAATATGAAATTTGTGTATATTGACCTTTATTCTTGTGTATTTTTATAAAATTTCAATTTACACATAAATCACTTGCACTGAATGCATTTTATATACATTTGTAGAATGTCATTCCATTTCCTCAAGAGAAGTTCTTACAATGAGTTTTTTTTTTTTTTGGAAAGTATTTTTTTGAGAAAAATTATTCCAAATATTTTTTTATCATATCCAAGATGCACTTTAGAAGGTGAAATGGTTATATTTTTCCTAAAATAATTTTGTATATGATATTCTAAATAGAGGTTAGATTCAGGAATTTTTTTCTTATGAAGTTCAATAAATAAAAATGTAGTGCTTGAGATTTAAACTTGAAACATGAAAATGAATTTTAAATTTAAGTTTAATCAATAGTTGAATAGAAAAGGTCCGATTGAATAGTTGTATGATAGCTGATTAGAGTTATGCAGGTATTAGTAAGATAACAATTAATTATTAGTTATTCTATTTTTTATCCCATATAAAATAATAGAAATCCCCCGTAAAATATACATGTATTAATTATGTAGGTTTTTAGATTGTCAACCAAATATCATATCAATTTTATATATCAAATGATACAAGTTTACCTAGTTAAGAAATTAATTTATAAGATAATAGTATAAGTTAATAAACCATGATTAATGGGGTCATTTGGTTTGTAACATGTTACCCGAGGATAATTAATCTAGGGCAAGTTAGCTTGGGATAAATTATCCAACCATATATATGAGATAACTTATTCCATCACTAAGGCAAAAATGGGGATAAATAGTTCAAGGATTGCCCAACAAACATTAAGATGATGAAATTATTGTTACAATTGATTGACATAACAAGATTAAGATGATGAAATTATTGTTACAATTGATTTGACATAATTTAAATTAAAATGATTCAATTTTAATCTTGTTTGAAGTTGATGAAACTAAGTCAATGGCACATCCCAATGGCCATGCTGCTCCAACTAGGTGATTTTTGTATTGCACATCATGTATCACTGTGATTTCTTTGTATGGACTTATTCCTGTCCAAGAAAAGAAGTGGAGTGAGGTAAGTATGTGTCAAGAAAGGCTCAAAAATGCACAATTTAATTAATTGAAGAATAAATGTCGTGATAAATAACTAGTTAAAATATACTAATAGTATCACATTGTAGCAAATTGCAATTCCTTTAGACTATGGCAGGGTGGTACGCTCTGCTCTCTCGCGCTCTCTCGCGATCCCTACTCTAATCAAAAGACTAAAGACCCCTACTGAAGATAGGCTACCAAACTACAATCAACAGTTTCGCCTTTTGAAGCGTCAGTCACGTAGGGCGATCGGACCAGGCTGCGTCAGAAAGGCTTTGATGACTCAAGGTATATATTAGGGAAAGGAGAGTGCGGGGAAGAGGGGGCAACCCTTGGTCCGATCATCCAATTCGCTCCAACAGACAGAAAAAGGTTCAGTGTATATAAGTTAAAAGGTAAAATACCGGTTTAGAATATAATGATATTATCACATTATACATGCCAATTGCATTAGACTATGGCAGGGTGGTACACTCCGCTCTCTTCGCGAACTAAAGAACCCTACTGAAGATAGGTCGACAAACTACGATAGGGAGTTTCGCCTATTGAAGTTTTAGTCACGTAGGGCAACCGGGTCAGGCCGAATCATAAAGGCTTTGATGACTCAAGGTTCATATTAGGAAAAGGAGAGTGCTAGCCTCAGCCCGATCATTCAATTCTCGACAGGAAAAAGTGATTAGTATATATAAGTTAAATTTAACATTATTTTATAAGTTTATCAAAGAGGTGGAAAATATGTACTTACCAAATCCATCAACAAGCAAAGTGTACTCATATATCAAGTCAATGCATAAGTATGGGACATTTCTATCTTGAGTTTTTGGGAATACTGATTTTATGTCTGCTACATTTGTGTGGCAGGCAACTTTAGCTGCATTTAAGTATTGAATTGGCTTTGCTTGAACCGATGGAAATTTGGTGTCAACAATGCCAACCTACAATGCAAATTTGAGCACCAAACTTAGGTTATAACTAAATTGTACGCAAAAAAACATTATGATAATGGACATATATTTATTAGTTAAATTTGTAAGGTAATACACACATATTAAGAAAAAGCATTCAAAGACAAATTTACATCATACTTTTTAGTGTTGCCCTTTGTGAAATCATAAATATATTGTGTAGTTTATCTCCTAGAAAATATAAAATTTTAATAAATGAAAGAGCAAATATGAAAAAAGTTTGACTTTCTGAACTTTGAACAATTCAACTATTTTGAACATTGAAAAAAGATTCAAAAATTTAATTAATTTGAGACTGAGGGAGTAATTACTAGATACTTATGTATTGATAATGCAAATAAACAGTCCTGTCAATACACAAATATATAGTACAACAATAGCAATATACCCAGAGAATTCCACTAGTGGGTCTGAGGAAGGTAAAATGTATACTGAGCTTACCATTATCTCATAGAGATAGAGAGGCTATTTCTGAAAGACCCTCTAAATTTTGCTAAATTATTGTGAATATATAGAAATTAATTTTACCTGAGCTCCAATATCATAAAAGAATGAGGAAGCATGAATAGTTTTTTGTCCATCACCACCACCACCATTCCACACTCCATTGAATGTGCAATTCTTGTTCTTGCATGGTACATTGATTCTAAGTGCTTGTCTAGTTAAGTGCCTACATTTCTTCCAACTACTACCTCTTTTTGGTGCTTTCACTTTGTAGTCCACTCCTCCATATGAGTAATACCCTTAAAAAAACACAATAATATAATCAATGACTAGATCAACACAATTCAAACTCAAATATCTGATGGATATCTGTCATTAATTGATAATTGAAATTACAAGAAATTTAAGAACAAATTGAAGAACACAAATAGAAGAAAGGGATGAGAATCAAAACTCAGAGAAAGGGGACAAGAGAACTAGACATGTTTCTCAACAATTTTCATAAACCGTTCTTTCTCATCTGTCATTCTTATAGCTAGTTGTTAATTGGGCCCGAGTCCCAAATCGACCTTTGTAAAGGCCTCCTAGGTTTCTTGCTTGTTTTTGGCCCAATAACTAGTCATGCAACAATCATATTGCAGGTAAGGACATTGGGTCGAGTCTGGTTCATAACAATATAATTTAAAGATTTGACAAATGTTAAAAGTTGTAACTCTAGCTATAATCACTATTGTAGTTACTAAACACATTGAACTTGAAATTATAATAAGGATTAGTAAAACTTAATTAGAGATTAGAGTATATAATATTATACCATCATATCCTTCCAAAGCACAAGGGTTACTTCCATTTTTTGAAGCCTTGAAAATCTCAGCTCTACCTGCTAATTGTCCATAGTTCAAATAACTGCATATATAAATTAAAAACACATAATTAATTTATTATAATTATCAAAAATAATACAATTAAAATCTTAATTAACACCTTTCATATAAGTCTTACTTCTAACATCTAGTAAATTAAATACAATCAATTGAGATTGTTGTGTCTCACCTATTACTAGATCACTCAAAAGATAATTATATAATAACGATGATTTTGGGTTTCAGCGTCGAAAAGGGAAAAATTATTGTAGGTTGCACTTTTCTCTTTAATGAATCCTATTCGACACAAATCTAGGTTAGTTTAGACTTCAAAACAACATAGGCAGAGTCAAATTTTTTAGTTTATTGGTTTTGGACCACAATTCTTTTTGCTTACTTGATTCTGAATGAATTATTTTACATAATATTAAATAAATTTTTTAACACAAATATATATTTGAGCCAAAATAACCACCACTTGTGACTCCGTCCCTGCAAAGCAAGCACTATAATTTTTTTTTCCCACCTCGTGTTCAATATTCATATTGGAGCCCGACTAATTCTGATTCACCTCTGGAAGTCTCACATTTGTGGGTAGGGGGAAGAGGGAGGGGTAAAGCGTTTCCTAACAAAGATAACTCTGTATCCAAAGGGACTTAGACCCGAAACCTTGATTAAGGATAGAACACTTACTACTTCATCACAACCCTTGTTGGTAAGCAAACACCATACAGACTCGTAACTATTACTATAGGTCTATCTCTGCAAAATGAGTATCGAATATCGAGTAAAAAATATAAGAGGAGAAAACAAACCTATGTACATAGAGGTTATAATCTTTTGACATAAGATGTTTTTGTTTAACATAAGGTTCCCCATCCACATTTTGAGGAGCATTGGCAAATTGTTCATTTGAGATAGCATATGCCATTTGGACTGAACCACCACCAAGATCAATTGTTGCTGTTGTACTTTTATAATCTTTGCCCAAATTTCCCAATAAATAATTTATTGCAGCCTATTAACAAATACCAAAAACAAATAAGCGACCATATTCACTGCTTACTTTTCGTGATAGATATATCTGAAGTATACATCGATTATATACATATTGTATCAATTATTTTTAATTTAAGAAATTAGGTGAACGACTATCTAGATTAATTCTTCATAAAGAAATAATTATTGAATTTGTTACAACTTACCCACATATAAGAGCCTTCTTGAGTACCATCAAGAATAGTTACCCATTGATCTTTGCTATGGAAAGTGCTTTGGTTCTTGACTAAATCTCTCACCTTTTAAAATTAAAAAATAACAAAAAAAATAATTAATTTAATTAATGTAGTAAAGGAGGACTAATTTCTTTTTTATTATAATAAAAATATTTTTTTTCAAATCAATAATATACCGCTTGTAGAATTTTTTCAGCTGCATCTCCTTTTAACATCCTCAGACCTGCTGTTGCCTATATTATTTAAATAATTCACCCAACAAAAAAAATATTAAAAAAGCAATTATTTATCATAACTAAAAGATAAAGTAACTATACTCAAATATTAATCAACTTGCATTATTCAATATTATACTTCTATTATATTTTTATCAATCTCGGATGGAGTCAAAGATTCACTATTTTTTAATTTTGCGGTAATGATGAAATAAAGCAAAGTGAAGTAGCAGTTAGTCAATGCAACTTTCGATGTTCATCATGCGTCATCCGAAAATAGTCGCTCTATGTTTTTAAACATAGGGGTCAGGCTGCGTACATCCGACCCCTCTTACCACGTAATAGACGGGAGCCTTTGAGGCACTGGATAATGTTGTTGTTGTTATATACTTCTATTATATGGTTTTATCTTTCTCCAGATGATTAATTTCACTTATTATAAATAGTTATACAAAAATTATTATCATGTAGAATTTTTTATGGTTATTCCTTTTAAAATAATAATATTTTAATTTCTTTTTATGATTTTGATAACTTATATAATAATAAATATTTTTTTAAATGATAGTGTAAAATATTTATACTAACCCCAAGTTCCAAGGGAGTTTCAGAATGTAATTCTAGAGGAACAGCTTCTTCAGCAGCCTCTAGAAGTGGCTCTAGTGAATTGGCTGCTGCCTTGGGATCTTCTGCATATGAACTTAAGCCCGGATTTATCTACGAAATCAAGATAAAATTAATTAAATTTATTATATAAATAAAATTTAAAAAAAGGGCGGGGGAGGGGGGAGGACTACAAAAATATATAATTGATAGAAGTTATTAGGCTTCGTTAAATCAATAGTTACTAGGCTTTGATCAACTCATTTATCGATTTACTTTTCATAATTTGAACCTTTTTTATAATAATTCTGACTCTATCATTGATCAAATTTGTTAATTACTGTTATTTCTACAGTTAAGTTATATAAGAGAACAATATGAAAGATAAAACATATATAACTAATGGTAACATATTTTTCATCATAAGTGGAACTAACTTCATAATAAAGAACCAAAAACCTAGCTATAACAAGTTATAAACTATACTAACGGTATAAAAATTATTTATTCAATATATTTAATTTATATTTTTTGAAAATACATACATTCAGTTGAATTTCTTACTACAAAAATTCATAATTTTAATAAAAATTACTATGCTTGGTTGAACCAGCATTTAGACATCTCGCTCTCAGTGATCAAGTTCAGGGCGTGAGCAATGTAGGATTCAAGAGTATCATCTTATCTTCTTCAACTAAAAATTACACTATTTATTCAGGTTAAAGTTACCCCCCCACTTATCCATACACCCTTGATTCATTCGTTTGTTTACTTTTCACCTCTTTAACTCCAATCTTGGCTCCATCATTGACCAAGTCCACTAATTACCACCATTTCTTGATTTAACTTAATTATATACGCGAAAATATAAAAGATCAAATATATATAACTAACGCACTCTTCGTAATAAGTGGAGTTAACTTCACAATAAATAAGAAACAAACACATGTAACAAGTTATACTGATAGTATAAAAATTATTCACACAACTTAAATCCAAAAATTTATATCTAACTCGTTCAAAACTAACACGCGAACTTACCGCCATGTAAAAATCCATATTGTCTCCAATAGCAAGAAGTTCCATTTTTTCATTAAAACGAAAAACATGAACTCTACTTCCAGTACTTCCAGCATCAAAGATTACTGCATAATGTTCCGATTCATGGCTCAATAAATGTCTTCTCAATGGAATTTGGGCATTAACATTATTAAGGGGCAAAACCAAAAATATTGTCAAAATTTTGAAAACAAAATGACTATTTTGGTTCAACATTTTGCCCCTTTTTCTGCAAAAGAAAAATATACACAAGTTATAAATATATAAAATCTAGAATCAACAACAACGACAACATATTCAGTGAAATCCCACAAGTAGAATATGAAGAAAGTAAATGTGCACAGACCTTACTAACTCACAGGGATAGAGAAGTTTTCGGAAGAATAAAATCTAGAATCACATTATTTAAAAGGTAATTATTTGTCGATATCTTTATTAATATTAGCTATTGATAATTAATGATAAAGTATATTTAATCTGCTATAACAAATTAAACTATATCGATGATAAATATATAATTTTGCAATTTCGCTCTTAGATAAGATGTTTTCAACGAAAGAATCCTTGATGAAACATAGTAAATAATTGATAAAATCATGTGCATACAAACTGACTCGAAAAATGCGAGAGTGAGGGGGAGAGAGAAATGCCTTTTAATGCTCATGGGGGTGAAGGTGATGAAGGCAAATGGTATATTTTGTGTTCTTATATAGGCTCAAATCATATATTATAAAAAACCCCCAAAAGCATGTGTAACATGTGATAGTATTATTACACCATTAAAGCTAATAATTTGATGTAGCAATTATGAATGTTATATTATTTTTATAACATTATTGATTTGTCATTCCAACTATAATATCAAAACTTTCATCATTTCATATATATTAAATTAAAGGACACCAATTTGTCATATTAATTATTGCATTATTGAATTGTATGTTTAATATTAAATATTAGGCCACCATCTAATGACATGATTATGTTTTTGTTTGGTTTTGTTTTCTTTAATCACACACTCGAGTTGAGCATATATACATATTCAACAAATTTGTTTAATCTAACACGTTATTTATGCACTTCTCTTTTTAAATCTTCAAAATAATTTGGTGGGAAAAAATAGAAACTATAAAAGACAAAGTTATATATAAGAATGTTGTATATGATTAATACTTGTATCAGGTTAAATCGTCTGCACCACATGTTTTGAGGTGTGATCTTTCCGTCTATACCATACATTTTGGAATGTGATATTTTATGTTTGTACTATATGTTTTGAGGTGTGATCTTTCCGTCTATACCACAGATTTTGAAGTGTGATCTTTTCGGTCTGTACTATATGTTTTGAGGTGTGATGTTTTCGTCTATACCACACATTTTGGGGTAGATCTTTTTGTGAACCCAACCATTACAGAATTTACTCCACCTATCATTTTGACAAATTTACTCCACCTACCATTTTCTTACCGTCTATATGACTAATAATCATTTACTCTACCTACCATTTTGACAAATTTAGTTTGTCAAATATTTTATCTTGAAATAGAGCTAGTTTGAGAGAGGGAAAAAAGAAGAAGGTGAAATTAGCCATAAACATGATGTACTTTCATCAATTTAATTAGATTTAACCTTTTTATGCAACTTAAAATTGTTTATGACATTTATTGATATAAAGCCAACGTATTGATATAAGGGTTGTGAGATACATAACATTTTTCATTCTTAAATAGAGATTTTCGATTCAAATTCTGACATTAAAAAAGTATATCCCAAGAAGAGAATGTTTCGATTTCTTTTTTTGATGGATCTTTAAGTGACGTGAATTCAAACTAATCGGACAGAAATTATGTACGATTTTGGATGTTGGATAAGATATTCAATAAAAGCTCAAAAAACTCAAGTTGCCCATTAATACAAGTTTTTTTTTAAAAAAAAAAAGGCAAAGGGCAAGACTTTTTTATTGATATGCGAAAATAAAAAATCGGGTAAGAATTTTTATTAATCGAGGAGAAGATATGAGGCATTTTAAATCCCGTGATCCTAATACAGTCGCTTGTATACGTGTCAACTTATATTCAACTTTTAAATCAATCTTGGATAAAATATTTGCCTGTGATCCGTTTGAATTAGTAAATTTTATTAATCTTAACTAAGATGCAAATCAACCTTGGCACGCTTTATGTTTTTTAATCTTAAAATAGTTCGGAAAGAAATATTTAAAAAAATCCTAATTGAGAATGTTTTAATTCCTTTTTTAATTGCTAAATTTTATGTGACGTGAATCTGAATTAGTCGAACTTCATAGAAATAATACATTGATACCTACCTCTTCATAAATAATAAAAATAACATAAAGTTTATTACAAAATTTCAATCCTCCTAATTAATAAATATTCCACTTCTAAAATGTAACTAAGATAGTAGGCTTCAAAGCTCTCTCTAACTCTTTCTATAGAGAAACATAAGGGAATTTGCATGATCCATGACCTGTCAATAATTGGCAAACCACCATATGATTTAAAGATAAACTTCAACAAAATATTTAAGAACTTAAACTCAAGACCTAGCCACTAACAATTAACAACTTAATCTACACATTGGGCACATGGAAGAACAATTCCATGTTCTGAGTAGCCTTCACATACCTAGGATGACGAATTTCTAACTTTCCTTCAAGAATTTGCACTGGAATGATGAAGCCCTCAACTCTCTGTTCTTCTCCTCTCTCAGAACTCCCATTGAAAGCATAGAAAAAAATAATGGGTTTTAAACCCTTTCCACTAAAAACAACCTTTAAAGCACATTTTTGGACTTAAGAATAGGTTAGAAAGGACCAAAATACCCTTACCATAATAAAAGAAAGATTTTAAAAAAAATGTACACTGGTCTGCGTCGCGCTAGGGACGTGGACCAGTGTAATTTGCGTTTTTCATACATTGAAATTTTCCATCAAAAATTTTAAAAACATAAAAATTACAAGTGTATCCCCACACCCCTTCCACGTCATGCCAGGGGCATGGATTTGCTATTGTTTTGCAATTTTTTTTAAATTTTATTTTTCGACTCGGTTACTCTTAAATCGTGTCGAGATCGTCTTCTGATTTGATTTTTCGCGTTGATCACAAATCCAGTCTCGAATTTCCCATAGGAGCTTTGGAAGACACATTGTGCACACGATACATTTTAGAGGCGGTTCGGTAATTTCATGGGGTGTTACATCATCTCCCCCTTGGGATCATTCGTCCTGGTCAAATAGAAGCATGAATAACCCCAGAACGTATCTCATTCCTCACTTGAGAACACTCGAACTCTCAACTCTCCATTACCTATCTATCTCTATCTTAGGCTCAGGAATAGAATAAGATAAATACATCAACTCACTGAAAGGAGATATCAATAATATTGCGGCTAAGGACATTTACCATTAAAATCATCATCATTAGGCATGAATAGGTGCGGGTATTGGAGTTTCAGTGCTTCCTCATTCTCCCATGTTGCTTTCTCAACCAATTGATTCGTCCATAGGACTTTAACAGAGGCTGTCTATTTATTCCTTAGCTTATGAACTTGTCGGTCAAGGATCTGGACTGGAATTTCATCATATGACAGGCTATCCTTCACACCCGTACTCTCCACAGGAATTTCTAAGGCTGGATCTCCTAAACATTTCTTTAACATTGACATATGAAACACTGGGGAAATCCGTCTAGCTCAGAAGGCAAGTGTAGCTCATAATCGACCTTCCCAATCCTTCTTACAATTTGGTGTGGTCTGATATAACGTGGAATTAACTTCCCTTTCTTACCAAATGTCTTGAGTGACACTTTCAAGTATACCCAATCATCTACCTCAAACTCCAAGTCCCTCCTACTCACATCCGTATATGACTTCTGACGACTCAAGGCTATCTTCAAACTTTCTCTGATGACTTTCACCTTCTCCATAGATTGTTGGACAAGATCTGGTCTAATCAGCTCTGCTTCCCCAACCTCTAACCAACCAATCGATGATCTACATCTCCTCTTGTATGATGCCTCATAAGGGTCTATCTGAATGCTGGCGTGGTAGCTATTGTTGTACAAAAACTCGATTAATGGTAGATGATCGTCCTAATTACACTTAAAGTGGATAACGCAAGCTGTCAACATATCCTCCAAAGTCTGATAGTATGTTCTGCCTGCCCATCCGTTTGAGGGTGAAAAGTTGTGCTCAGATGTACTTTCGTGCCAATTCCTTTTCTAAAAGGATATCCAGAATTCAGAGGTAAATTGATCTCCTTTGTCCAAGATGATGGACAAGGGAACCCTATGGAACCTCACAATCTCACGAATATACAGTTGGACATACTCCTCAGCCGTACAAATTGTCTTGATTGCCACGAAGTGGGCTGATTTCATCATCCTATCAACAATCAGCCAAATCGAATCATACTGCTTTTGGGGTATTGATAGGCCAGTGATGAAATCCATGTTGATCATTTCCCACTTCCACTTAGGAATTTCAAAGTTCTGACCTAACCCACACGGTCTCTGATGTTCAACCTTAACCTGTTGGCAATTAGGGCATTTAGATAAAAATTCAGCAATGTCTTTCTTCATTCCATTCCACCAATAGACTTCTCTAAAGTCATGTTACATTTTGGTAGAACCGGGGTGAATGGAATATCTGAAGCTATGAGCCTCAGCCATGATCCTATCTCGTACTCCATCAATATCGGGCACACACAATCTACCCTGGTATATCAACACCCCATCTCCCCCTTTGGAGAAAACTATCACCTTCTGCTTATGAACTGCCTTTTTCAATTGTAACAAGATAGGGTCTTGGTCTTGCTTATCCTTCACTTTTGACACTAAGGATGAAGCAGAACAATTTTGAACATTGAGCCTGCCTTTATTGCTCTCCTCAAGTTGCACTCCTAGTCTAGCCACTCTATGCACTTCCTTATCTAGTTTTCTCTTCCCTTCCTCTACATGAGCAGTGCTACTTATAGACATCTTGCTAAGAGCATCAACAACCATGTTAGCCTTACCTGTGTCATAGAGAATACTCATATCATAATCCTTGACCAACTCCAACCATCTCCTCTGCCGTAGGTTGAGCTCTTTCTGGCTGAACATGTACTGGAAACTTTTGTGGTCAGTGAACACGTCCACATACACTCCATACTAGTGATGATAGATTTTAAGTGCAAACACCACTGCTATTAACTCAAGATCACGAGTCAGATAGTTCTTCTCATAGATCTTAAGTTGTCTGGAGGCATAAGATATCACCTTCCCTCTCCGCATAAGTACACAACCCAATCCCACTCGGGATGCATCATAATATATCATGAAGTCACCTGTCCCGTCTGGATAGGTCAACAGTAGTGTCGTAGTCAATCTAGTCTTCAACACCTGAAAACTCTTTTCACATGCCTTAGACCACTGAAACTTGGCCTTCTTCTGAGTTAGCTTAGTCAATGGGGCAGACAGAGAAGAGAAGCCTTCAACAAATCTGCGATAGTAGCCTGCTAAACCCAAGAAGCTTCTTATTTCTGTTGGAGAAGTTGGCCTTGGCCAGATCTTAACTGCTTCAATGTTCTGCGTATCTACCCGAATACCATCTCTTGAAACAACATGGCCCAAGAAAGCCAAGGACTTGAGCCGAAACTCACACTTAGAGAATTTCACATACAATTAATGATCTTTGAGTGTTTGCAAGACCACTCTAAGGTAATTAGCATGCTCCCCTTCATCCTTATAGTATACCAGAATATCTTCAATAAACACAATCACGAGCATATCAAGATATGGTCTGAATACCCTATTTATCAAATCCATGAAAGTTGCAGGTACATTTGTCAACCCGAAGGACATGACTAGGAACTCAAAGTGGCCATACAGTGTCCTAAAGGCTGTCTTTAGGATGTCACTTTCCCTCACCTTCAACTGATGATAACTCGATCTGAGGTCTATCTTGGAGAAACATGTAGCACCCTGGAATTGATCAAAGAGGTCATCTATCCTGGAAAAAGGATATTTGTTCTTTATAGTGACCTTGTTCAGCTGTTTGTAGTCTATACACATTCTGAGAGACCCATCTTTCTTATGCACGAATAGGACAGGAGCACCCCAAGGTGAGATACTAGGCCTTATAAAACCTTTCTCTAGCAAGTCTTTCAACTGTTCTTTCAATTCTTTAAACTCCCCGGGGGCCATTTTATAAGCTGAAATGGAAATGGGTTTGGTCTTGGGAAGAACATCAATCCCAAAATCAATTTCCCTATCCGGAGGGACTCCAGGAAGATCATCAAGAAACACCTTAGGAAACTCATTTACAATAGGGACTGACTCAAGAGTAGTAGATTCAACATCATCAAACTTAACTCGCATGAGATGGTAAATACAACCTTTGGAGATCAACGTTCTAGCTCTAAGATAAGAGATGAATTTGCCGTTAGGGGAAACAGAACTTCCTTTTCACTCTATGATAGGCTCTTAGGAAATTGAAACTTAACAATTCGGGTTGTACGGTCAATAGAAGCATAACAGGCGTGAAGCCAATCCATGCCCATTATTACATCAAAATCAACCATATTTATCTTTACTAAGTCAGCTAAGGTGTCCCTGTGATAAATAGACACTACACAATCCCTATATACCCTCTCAGCTAAGATAGACTCATCAGTAGGAGTGGAAATAGCAGAAGGCTCAACAAACACTCTAGAAGAATCCCAAACTTACTAGCAAAATAAGGGGTCACAAAAGACAAGGTGGTACCTGGATCGAGCGATGCATAACAATCAAAGGAAAAGACTCAAAAGCATACCTGTGACAACATCGGGTGCAGCCTCCTGCTCCTATCAATTACCCATAACATAAAGGTTGTTCATCCCGCCTCATGTACCAGTAGTAGCACCTCTCTGCTAATTGCCTGCTGGAGGGGCTGCAGATGACTATAGTCTGCTGCTTCCCGTACCTCGCTTCCTCTTTGGACACTTATAACTGAAGTGACCAGCTTGACCACACGAATATCAAACATCTCTGCCCACACGACACTCTCCCAGATGGAGCTTACCACACTTGCCACACTATGGCTTTCCGCTCATGCCTTGGCCTTGGGTCACACTGGCCTGAGACTAAGCACCCAGAGCCCTGCTGATAATCATGAGATTTCTGTTCATACCTATTTGGCTGAATGAGTGCACTTGCTACAGACTTTGCAGGATAAGATGATCTCGTCTGGAAGTAGGACTTTTCACCCTTATTCTGTCTCTACGGGCTAGGCTCATGTCCCGCTGACTTCGCCTTTCTATTCATCTACTTTTCTCTATCTTTCTTCTTTTCCTCCTCTGCCTATTGGGCATACACCATAATTATAGAGATGTCAATTCCCAGAATCAGCAAAGCTGCCTTGCACTCTTTCTGCACATGTTTTCCCAGACCAAACACGAACTTCCTCATTCTTACTCTCATGTCTTACACCATCTCTGGGGCATACCTTGACAGCTTAAAGAACTTAAGGCTGTACTCCTTCATGATCATCCCTCCCTACTTCAGATTCATGAACTCGTCGACCTTTGTCTTCCTCAACACTTGAGGAAAGCAGTGGTCAAGAAAGGTTGTCTCAAACTCCTCCCAGGTTGCCGGCTCCGCACTCTCACCTCTACCCTCCTCCCGCTGATTGTAACACACATTAGCAACATCCTTCATCTAATAGGAGGCAATCTCAACTCCCTCGATCTCATCAATATGCAATGCCTTCGAAAACTTATACATCTCATCAATAAAGTTCTGCGGGTCCTCTTCCACCTTCTACACCATATACACAGGTTAGTTCATCCTCAAAAAGTCTCTAAGTCTTGTTGCAATTGAGGGCTCCTATGAGTTAAATCTAGGAGCTTGAGAACCTTGAGTCTACCAACTGAGTCAGCTTGGTGATGGATCCCCTAAACTCTGCCTCGGTAGTGGGAGCTGGCTGGGGCTGAGCATGGGGCGCCTGTGGGACCTCAGCAGTCCTAGTGGGGCATCCCCGTCTCCTATACTCGGTCTAAACTGGAGCCTCTGGTTGGGTGTTCTTAGCAACTGGGGCTGGGGAATCTCTCTGAACAGTTGTCCTCTTTGGCGGCATAATGTTAAGCTCTATCTTATGAATCCATAATATGAAAGAAGGGAAACTTTTCCTAATGTCCTGTTCCAATTTCTTCCAAGATACTTCAAGATTCTAAACTCCCAGGTATATAAGGCTTATCAAAGTGTGGATTCCTTCTTCACACACCCTTTTCCATTATCTTGAGCCAAGGTTTAAGGAGAGTTGATATTTCTGAGAAATTACTTCTATTTCAATACGATATCCTTGTATTCATCATGAGGTCTTATTTTACATTACATTAAATGAGATAATTCCTATGTCTTCATGAGCATGAATGTGAGATGTATAAATGTATTTTCATTCTTGATAGTATGAACCCTAATTTGCATGTTTTCCTAGAATTTTATGCATAAATTGAGCATATTAAGTTGGGTAAATTGGACATATTGAATTGAGTGGATTGAGCATATTGAGTTGAGTAACTTGAGTATACATGAGCATGATGAGTACGTTGCATTGAGTCACATACATTATTATATATGATGTTGTGATTTTATTGCATGACGAGTTGACTAAATGAGTCTAAATGACCGTTTGAGTCTATGCCAAGTTAATCATTCCCGTTGATTGATTGAATTATTGAGTTGAGCTATGATTTGATGATGATGAGTTGAGTTATGATGATGATGATGATTCGATGATGAGTTAATTGATGAGTTGAACATGTTTTACTCTAGGGAGAAGTATCGAGCACCAAGCGGGGAGCAAGTATGCTTCTACTTTAATCCACAGAACTACATCGCCAGCATAGGATAGTCGTTATAGCTAGTCTGTGGCTCTTATCCTGCAAATGGACACTTATTATGGATCCAATAGAGAGTTTATTGCCCTTATCCGTGGCAAGTTAAGGGCAAGGCGGGTTACTGATGTTGATTCGTTGTGCATCACCTAACTTAAGGTGGTGGGACGAGGATGTCAGTTAAGAGAAAATCTCAATCAACATTGATTGAGCACGAGATTTCAAAATGAGCATAATATAATGAGATAATTTTAAAAGCATGATTTACTCTAAACTTGCATAGAATGATTTGAGCATGAGCATTGAGTCGAGATGAATGAGTCGACCTTTATTTCTCCTTGGGCTATTTTACATGCCAGTATATTCCATGTACTGACATTTGTTTTGGGTCTGCATCGTTTTATGATGTAGATACAACAGATAGAGCGCTTCAGCACGTGCATCGTTGAGGTTCATATCGGTATATTCCTCGAGCTTGGAGACCCCTCCTAGTATCCTGGAGGAGCCCTTTTGTCTTACATTATTTTTGAGTACTTTCCTTTATTTGATTGAGGTGCCCATGCCTGTCATGGCACATGTCTAGACTGATGAGTAGAAGCTTCATAGATATTTGAGTAGAGGTTTTGGATGAGTCTCTGTATATATACTATTTTCATTAATACTATGATAAAGTAAAGTTATTTTTATATGTGTACATGCATATATATGATGCCTACTTATTGAGTTATTCTTCCGCTGTTGAGTTTGATGTGACGACGAGGCCAAGTTGTTCTCTCGGAGGCTAGCGATAGTCTCTAAGTGTCGGCCATGCCAAGAGTACCCTCCCGGGGTGTGAAAAACTTGCTATCAGAGCACAGAGTTCAAGAGTCCCAGGGAGTCTATGAAGCTGTGTCTAGTACAGTCTTGTTTATGTATGTGTTCTGTTCTGTACTACACTTAATAAATAGGAAGCTATGTGACGTTAGGAACTGTTACCCTTTCTTGTGATTTGAGTTTGTGCGATAAGGTTGAAGACTCCATAAAATTCTTTTCTGACTCGTGCATTACACAATTGTAGATCATGCCTCTAGGATGCACAGTAGCCCAGAGGAATACCTCAACTAGCACTACTGAGAACTCTCCTTCAAAGATGCCTCCTTAAATGGAAACGAGGGGCTGAGGTCAACCGCCCAGGACTACTGGTGTTGCTGTGACACCTACTGCTCCAGCTGCTCCCATTATAGAGGCTGATTTTAGAGGAGCTATAGCTATGCTTACCTAGTTAGTAGCTGCTTAGAATGGGAATCAGGGTTCATCAGCCCTAGCTTTAGCTCTCACGAGCCCACAGCTGCTACCAGGCTAAGGGATTTTCTATGGATGAACCACCTTATCTACACTGGGTCAAAGATTCAAGAGGACCCTCAGAACCTTATTGATGAGATGTGGAAGGTATCGAAGATCTTTCATGTGATTGAGACTGAGGAAGTTGAGCTTGCTGCTTATCGACTCAAGTGTGTGGCCAATGTTTGGTACAATTAGTAGGAAGAGAGTTGACGTGATGATGTTGAACCTACTGTTTGGGATAAAATCTAGAGTGCCTTTCTTGATCACCTCTTTCCTCAGGAGTTGAGAAAGGCAAAGGTTGAAAAGGTTGTAAATCTGAAGCAGGAAGGGATGAGTGTCAAAGAGTATAGCTTGAAATTTATCCAGTTGTCCAGGTATGCATCGGAAATAGATCCAGATATGAGAGCGAAGATGAGAAAATCTTTATCTGGGTTGGGTAAACATGTGAAGAGGGAGTTTAAGGCAGCATTGTTGATCTCGAGTATGGACATTTCCAAGATGATGGTCTATGCCCAACAAACTAAGGAGGATAAGAAGAAAGATACAGAGGAGCATCTGAGTAGAAAGGCCAGATCAGCAGGGCCTGAGTTCAATCAGAGTAAGCAGAATAAGGGAGATAAGTCCTATTTCCAAAGGAGGTCTTCTATCTATGCACCATCTTCAGCTAGTGAATTAACTCCTAGCCATCAAGGGTACCAAGGTCATCCAAGTTTTAGGGCACAGGGTGCACAGTCTCAAGCAAGTGCAACTCTTGGCTCTAAAGGGAAGCCACCATATGGGAAATGTGGTAGGATGCATTTGGGAGAGTGTAGAGATGGAGAAAATGCTTGATACAAGTGTGGCCACCCAGGTTACTTTCAGGGGATTGTCAGATGTGGGGCAATAAGGCCCAGACTTCTACCACAGCGCCACCAGTGAAAGGTAATCAAAGAGCTATTGTACCAAGGGCAGGCGGTGGGATAAACCGTCTATATGCGGTAGGATAAACCGTCTGTATGCGATGTGGAATTAATAGTACCAGGAGATAACATCAGATGTTTTGATTGGTATGCTTTGAGTCTTTACCTTTCCTTGCTATGCTTTACTTGATCCGGGTGTAACTTGGTTTTTTGTGATGCCATATATGGAAAGCAGATTTGAGATTCTTCCTGTGTACTTGCTTGAGACTTTTTCTGTTTCTACTCCTATCTATGATTTCATTCGAGTTGAGAGAATCTATAGATAAATACTAATGTGCATCTATCATAAGGATATTCTTGTTGATTTGATTGAGTTGGAGATGGTTGATTTCGATCAAATCCTTGGTATGGATTGGCTTCATGCCTGCTAGCCTCTGTTGATTGTCGAACTCGGACTGTCAAATTACAGCTTTTGAATGAGCCTATTATTGAGTGGAGAGGAGATTTTGTTGCAATGAAGGGTAAGTTTATTTCTTACCTCAAAGCCAGAAATTAATCTCTAAAGGGTGTATCTATCACCTTGTGCGAGTCAAGTCCGATGATGTTGAGCCCCTTTCTCTTGAGTCTGTCTCGATCGTGAGTAAGTTTTCTAATGTATTCGTTAAGGATCTGCCTGGAGTCCTCCAGATAGGGAGATTGACTTCAGAATTGATGTTCTTCTTGACACCCAACCTATCTTTATTCTGCCAAATAGAATGGCCCTTGTAGAGTTGAATGAGTTGAAAGAGCAGTTGAGGGATTTGTTAGAGAAAGGGTTTATAAGGTTGATGTCTCTCCATAGGGTGCTCCGGTCTTGTTCATGTGAAAGAAGGATGATTCCTTCAAAATGTGTATTGATTACCGCCAATTGAAAAAGGTGACTCTCAAGAATAAGTATCCCCTTTCGACCATTGATGATTTGTTTGACCAACTTCCAGGTGCCATTGTTTTCTCTAAGATAGACCTCAGATCAGGCTATAATCATTTAAAAGTGAGAGAAGGTGACATCCTGAAGATGGCCTTTCTGACATGATATGGTCACTTTGAGTTCTTGGTGATGTCATTTAGGTTGCTAAATGCACCTGCAACTTTTAGGGATCTGATGAACAGAGTATTTCGACAGTATCTTGACAGGTACGTGATTGTGTTTATTGATGACATTTTGGTGTACTCCAGAGAAGAGGAGGTGCATGCCAATCACCTTAGGATTGCTTAGCAGACACTCCAAGACAATGAGTTATATGCGAAGATTTCTAAGTGTGAATTTTGGCTCAAATCTGTGGCCTTCTTAGGCCATGTGATTTCTAGAGATGGAATCCGGGTGGATACTCAAAAGATCGAGGCAGTCAAGAATTGACCAAGACCAACTCACCTACTAAGATAAGAAGTTTTTAGGGTTTAGCTAGCTACTATCGGAGATTTGTTGAGGGATTCTCTTCTATATCTGCACCGTTGACCAAATTGACTCGGAAGAATGTCAAATTCCAATGGTCTGGGGAGTGTGAGAAGAGTTTCCAAGAACAAAAGACGAGGTTAACCACTACACCCGTGTTGACCTTGCCAGATGGGATGAATGGATTTGTGATATATTATGATGCTTTGAGGGTAGGATTGGGATGTGTGTTGATGCAGAAGGGGAAAGTTGTTGCCTATGCTTCTACACAACTTAAGGTGCATGAGAAGTACTACCCCACTCACGATTTGGAGTTGGCAGCGGTAGTGTTCGCTCTCAAGTTATGGCGCCACTATTTATACAGAGCACATGTTGATGTATTTAAAGACCACAAGAGCCTGCAATATGTCTTCACCCAGAAAGAGCTTAACTTGAGGCAGAGGAGATGGCTTGAGTTACTTAAGAACTACGACATGAGCATCCTCTATTATCCAGGTAAAGCTAACGTGGTTGTTGATGCTCTTTGCAGATTATCCACGGAAAGTACTTCCCATATAGAGGAGGAGAAAAGAGAATTTGCCAAGGAGGTTTATAGGCTAGCACAATTGGGAGTCCAACTAAATGAGTCAGGCGAAAGAGGAGTTCATGTGCACAATAGGTCTAAATCATTCCTAGTAGTAGAGGTGAAAGAGAAACAAGATCAATATCCAGTCCTATTACATTTGAAGGACGATGTGCATAAGCAAAAGGTGTTGGCTTTCACCAAAGGGGGAAATAGAGTACTGAGGTAGCAAGGCAATTTGTGTGTTCCAAATATTGATGGGTTTCGAGATAGGATCATGGCAGAGGCCCACAGTTCAAGATATTTCATCCACCCAGAGTCTACCAAGATGTACCATGACTTGAGGGTAGTCTACTGGTGGAGCGCACTGAAGAGAGACATTGTTGAGTTTGTTTCTAGGTGTCCAAATTGTCGACAAGTTAAAGTTGAGCACTAAAGACCATGTGGAGTAGCTTAGAACTTTGAAATTCTAGAATGGAAATGGGAGATGATCAATATGACTTCGTTACCGATTTACCGAGGTCTCATAGGCAGCATGACTCTATATGGATGATAGTTGATTGGATGACTAAGTCAACTCACTTCTTAGCAGTCAAGATGACCGATACTACATAGGACTACGCCCAATTTTATATAAGGGAGATTGTTTGGTTGCATGGAGTCCCTTTGTCCATTATCTCAGATAGAGGAGCTCAATTAACCGTCCAGTTTTAGAAGTCATTTAAGAAGGCTTTGGATACGAAGGTGCTTCTTCACACAACTTTCCATACTTAGATGGATGGTCAGGCAGAATGTACTATTCTGATATTGGAAGATATGTTGAGATCTTGCATCATTGATATTAATGGTAATTAGGATGACAACTTGCCTATGATAGAGTGTTCCTACAACAATAGCTTCCACTCGAGCACTCAGATGGCCCCATATGAGGCACTCCATGGAAGGAGGTCTAGCTCACCGATTGGATGGTTTGAAGTAGGTCAAACAGAGTTGATTGGACCAAACATGGATCACCAAGCTATGGAAAAGATGAAAATCATTCGAGAAATGTTGAGGACTGTACAGAGTCGACAGAAATCCTATACAGACGCCAGAACAAGAGACTTAGAGTTTGAGGTCAATGATTAGGTATATTTGAAAGTGTCGCCCATGAAGGATGTGATGAGGTTTGGAAAGAAAAAGAAGTTTAGTCCCAGGTACATTGTCCCTTATCAGATTATAAAGAGAGTGGGCAGTGCGGCTTATGAGTTAGAACTACCCTTATAATTAGAGGCCATCCATCCGGTCTTCCACATTTCTATGCTTAACAAGTTTTTAAGAGATCCATAGTTGGTTATGCTTGTCAATAGTATTGGAGTGAGAGATAGTCTGAGTTACGAGGAGCTCCCTATCCAAATCCTTGATCGTCAGGTTCGAAAATTGAGAAACATAGAGATTGCATCTGTCAAAGTATTATAGAGGAACCAATTTGTATAAGAAGCTACTTGGGAGGCAGAGGAGGATATGAAGGTCAAATACCCTCATTTATTCTAGCCTATCGATGATGAGAGATTTGATGGTAAGTATTTTCCCCCTAAATTCTTGAACTTCCTATTCCTTGAGTCTTCCTTTTATTCTTTGTATGATAGAGTTCTAGAGTCCAAGTGAGGATTGATGTGATGCATTGATTGTTTCATTGTTTCCTTTCTAAATTTCTTGCTTTATTGATTGCACGAGTGAGTTGAGAGCTGGTTGATTGTTAGAGTCCACAGGCATATTCGTGCCTTGCCCTAAATCTCTAGTTGCTCATTATTCAAGGAAGAATGATCCCAATGGGGAGATATTGTGACACCACATAACTCTACCCTCATATATACTTATGTTTAAGCCTTATTCCTATATGTGGGAAGTGTATTAGAGGCATCAGAGACCTCTAGTACTTAGACGAGTTCAAGACTTTCCTATAAATTGAGTTTTGAGTGTTGGATTATGCAAGGGTCAACTTTAAATGACCATAACTTTTAGCACACAAGAATTGGAGGTCCCTTAATACACCAAATGAAAAATTCCTTTGAATTAGCTTTCCAACGCAATGGGTTTCACCTCATTTAGAGTTCGGAGTCAAAAGTTATGGCCATTTTACTGAAGACTGTCAGTGCAGAGTTGCACTATGAACCCTCTGAATGGGATAGTAGTGTGGGCTACGAGCCATAGTGTTGCTCATATCAACTTCCAGAAACTCTAAAATTGATACAAAGGGTTATGAGAGGGGTCCTATGGGTCGTAATACTGTTTACGGATCGTAACGGGCTTTTGACAGCTTCTTAAGAAGGATTATTTTGGTAATCCTAAGCTTGATGGTATGAACCTTAATTTACATGTTTTCATAGAATTTTATGCATAAATTGAGAATATTGAGTTGAGTATATTGAATTGAGTGGATTGAGCACATTGAGTTGAGTAACTTGAGTAGACATGAGCATGAGGAGTATGTTGCATTGAGTCATATACATTATTATAGATGATGTCTTGATTGTATTGCATGACAAATTGATTAAATGAGTCTAAATGACCATTTCAGTCTAAGGCAAGTTAATTATTGGCATTGATTGATTGAATTATTGAGTTGAGTTATGATTTGATGATGACATGATCATGACTTGAGTTATGATGATGATGATGAGTCGATTATGAGTTAATTGATGAGTTGAGCATGTTTTAGTCTTGGGAGAAGTATCAACCACTGAGCGGGAGCGAGTATACTTCTATTTTAACCCACAGAACTACATTGCCAGTTAGGATAGTCATTACAGCTAGTCTAGCGACTCTTGTCCCGCAAGTGGATAATTTTGTGGATCCAAGAAAGAGTTGATCGCCCTTTTCCGTGGCAAGTTAAGGGCACGCGTGGTAGCGATACTGATTTGTTTTGCATCACCTAACTTAAGGTGGTGGAATGAGGATGTCGGTTAAGAGAAACTCCCAAGCAACATTGATTGAGCATGAGATTTCAAAATAAGCATAATATACTGAGATTATTTTAAAAAGTGTGATTATTCTAAACTTGCATAAAACGATTTGAGCATGAGCATCAAGTTGAGATGACTCAGTCAAACTTTAGTTCTCCTTGGGCAATTTTACATACCAGTATATTCCATGTACTGATGTCCATTTTGGGCCTGCATTATTTTATGATGCAGATACAACAAAAAGAAGGCTTTAGCACGTGCATCGTTGAGGTTTGAATCAATACATTTCTTGAGCTTGGTGAGCCCTCCTAGTATCCGAGAGGAGCCCTTTTATCTTTCATTATTTTTGAGTACTTTCCTTTCTTTGATTGAGGTACCCTTGGCCTGTCATGGAATATTTCTAGACTGATGAGTAGACGCTTCATAGACATTTGACTAGAGGTTTTGGATGAGTCTTTGTATCTAAACTATTTTCATTGATACTATGATAAAGTAGAGTTATTTCTATATGTATACATGCACATATGTGATGCTTACTTATTGAGTTATTTTTCCGCTGTTGAGTTTGATATGACGAAGAGGCCAAATGGTTCTCTCGGGGGCTAGCGATAGTCTATGAGTACCGACCACGCCAAGGGTACCATTTATGGGGCACATGGGAGAACAATCGCATGCTTCAGTTTAACCTTACATACCTGGATTGAAGCTTTAGACTATCAACCTCAAGAACTCACCTCGAACTCCTCAATTTTACACTCCTCTTGTCTCCTCTTTAGCCATAGTCTTTTCAAGGTCTTAGAATAAGGTTTAAGACCCTTTTTACGCTCAAAAGAACCCATTTTGATCATATATTAAGTCCAAGAGGGGTTTGGAAAGGTCTAGAATACCCCTTACGAAATTATAAAAAAGTCCATATCAGGCCATGGGGTCCACGACATGGATAGGGTTTATTTTAGATATTTTTCACCAAAAATTCTGTGAATGAGGTTTCTAATCTCGTAGAAATTTTTTGAATAAAATCAAGTGTTGGTCCGTGGCAGGTGCACGTCACACACCTGTCGTGCACCCTCTCTGGTTCGCGTTTTAGTATCGAAAAATTATCTTTTGATTTGGTTGTTCTAAATATCAACTGAGACCACTTGCCCACTCAATTTTTCATGCTTATCGTATATCCGGTCTCGGATTTTCCGTTGGAGCATGGGAAGACGGATTACATGCATATCTACCTCTAGGGGTATTTTGGTACTTTTACCGAGTGTAACATTACCTCCCCTTGGAATCATTCATCCTCGAATGATGAGTAGAGGTAGACATCAAGGCACGGATATTCTCATGACTCATCCCAATACTCACTCAATAACTCAAACTCTCGACTCCTCATCAATCTAAACAAACTCTATTCAGACTCATGAATAGCTATATCAACTCAGATAGTCAATCTGGTTCAGATCAAGAGTAGAGATATTATCTTAGACATCCTTACCATCAAGCACAAGTGTAACGTCAAAAATCAATCCTTTTGAATCGTTTAAACACTTTGACAATTAGTTATCGAACTTGAGAAGGAAGTCATCAATTCCATTCGCGAATGGGGCCATCACGATCTACAAGACTCTATGTGGCATTCTCAAGCATAACTCCTCACCTCAATTCTGCTCCTTTTCATGGCACTCTACTCCGTCAATGCAAGTTCATAACTCTCATTCAATCTCCACCTAACCACCTCCTCTTCTTCCATTGAAGCCTAACTCTAAATCTCAAGGTGTTAGTACTAATATGATCATACTTACACCAATGTAACCTTCAAAATCTATATCCCATATCTCTATAGTGACCTATATTTAGAGAATATAACTCATTCTCTTCACTTAAATACACTCACATAATGGAAACCGCACATTTAAGCCTATCACTCTAACCACTTCAAGGCCTCTTTAAGGTTTATATCACTAGAGGATCTTCAGCCTACCATAGCAAATCTACACCCTCATTCGTATGCACTCTTGTCATGGGATTCCTTTTCTTATCAATTAGACTTGTCACAATCTCTCTAACTCCTCCTCCACATCTATAACCTTAAGTAAAATGATATCACCTCATTATTATAATCAAGAACACTCATTCTCTCTTGTCAATCATCATTCTTCTACCACCATCAACATTCTTATCAAGACTCGAGAGCAAGATCACTCAAAAGGGATTAAAAGGAAAGATCATTAGCATGATTCAATCAACAAACCTTATTTAAGAACTTTCATAATGAAGTATGATCTCCCTCATTTTTCAGGGCTCATTCTGAGTTCATAAAACTATACATAGTGTAAAGCTCAATTATATCTCATTCAACATATCTCTCAAGTCTCTATAGATTTTGGTGGAACCGGGATGGATAGATTAAGAAGAATTATGGGCCTCATCAAGGATTGTTTCCCTCAAACCATCAACACAAGGCATACACAACTTACCTGATATCTAAGGGCCCCATCTCCCCCCTTGGGAGAAAATCTCTACTTTGCCCTCTTTCACCAATGCCTTCAATTCAAGGAAGAAGGAGTCTAGGTCTTGTTTTTTTCTATCACTTCACCAACCAAAGAAGATTTAGAGCTATCAACAACAACCACACCATTATGCACATCTTCCAACCTTACCCCAATCTAGCCAATCTATGCACCTTCCTAGCCATCTCCCTATCACCACCATTCACATGAGCTAGGCTACCCATGGACACCCGACTCAAAGCATCCTCTATATTTGCCTTGCCAATGGTGTAAGGTGAGGGAGACAAAGTGAATCTCAAGAAAAAAGAAGTTCATTGTTCGGCTTGGTTGGGAGTTAGGTTAGATGAGGCCGAAAGATGAAGTGATGGTGGTTATAGATTATTTTGGCCTTTCTTTGATTGAAAAATAGCTTTATCTAAGCAGGACCTCGACCCAGCTTTGTTAGAATTGAAAGCATTGGTGAAGGATGGCAAGATAGAGGTTTTCCCCCAAGGGGAAGATAGTTCCCTTGGGCACAAAGGTAGGTTAAGTGTACAAAATTTTTATTGCTCGAAGGATTTGATTTTGAAAGAGACACACAACTTATCCTATTATATTCACCCCAGTTCTGAAAAGGTATAGAGCTTTGAAGGAGGTATACTGGTTGCGTGCAATTGAAAGTCTCATCCATGAAGGGCGTTGTTCTTTTTGGCAAGAAGGGAAATTTGAGCAAAAGGATTATGGTTCCTTGCTAAATGTTGAAAAGGATTGGTAGGGTAGCTTATGAACTTGAGTTACTGATGATATGGAGTTGGTTCAACCTATATTCCATGTGTCTATGTTGAGGAAGTGCGTAGGTGACTCAAACTCCATAGTGCCCTTGGAGGTTGTAGGAGTTGTGGAGGAATATTCGGCATATGAAGAAGTTCCATGGGAATATTGAACTGATAAGTAAAGAGGTTGAGGAATAAATGTGTAGCATTTATCAAGGTCCTTTGGAGGAAGAATCAGGTCAATGGTGTAACTAGAGAAGCTGAAGCGGACGTGAAAATTGATAACACTATCTTTTCCATTCCAATCAAGCTTGGGGTATTACAATCCTTCTTATTCTAGAACCTCTTATCCTTGCATGTATTTCTCATGTTATTTATGCATGGTTATGTGATTTTGATGTTGCATTGTAAGTGCTATTTGAAACATAGTTTAAAGATTTCAAATGGTGCATATGTTGCATCTTTGTATATGGTGCATTGGCATAAGATGCATGTATTCCGTTCCTTAGAGCTAGCCTTAGCACATTCGAGGATGAATGTTTCCAAGGGGGATGTGATGTAAAACGCCACCTATGAGTGATGCTAGAAAATAAGCTTTGGAAAATTTTTGGAGAAACTGTCAGTGTTTACGAGAGGGTTTGCGAGTCGTAAAATGGACTACGGCTCGTATATTGTTTCGTGGAGCATGGTCTAACTTGGTGAAATAAGGGATCTTTAGGAGTTCAATCTATGACTTAACATACAAACCATAAAGTCTTCTACAAGTTGTAAAGGAGGTTTCTTGACAAATCCAGTAACTCATTTCTAGGGCCCTTAGTTTACGAAAGATCTTCTAAGGCCCATAGAATGGACCACGACACGTAAAGCAGTCTCATAATCTTTTCCAGTGATTTTTATAGGAGAAGTTCCAACCTTTTCTATTCTCTATGTAGTTCCAAGACCTCTCATGCAATTCCAAACCCCTCTCTCATCAAGTCAAGTGCAAACGATTCCAATATCCCAAGTTCTAGTATGAGTTCATATATGTGTCAACTTCATATCATCATATCTCTTAGGACACAATGAATTAGAAATTGAATTATCCACAAAACGAAAACTCTTTGAATTAGCTTTCCAACACAACTGATTTCGCCTCATTTAGAGTTCGGATCAAAATATTATGCCCATTTTAGTGAAGCATAGTCAAACTGTCTTTTTCAATGACCCTCTCTACGGGTCTTGAAATGAATAATGACCCCTAAACGGGCTTTTGTGGAACTTGTCCAGTCAATTTTAAAAAGGGTATTTTTGACCTTTCCTCACCCCCTAAGCCCAATACCTCATTGTTTTGCCCCTTATATGCTATTTTCAACCCTAATCCACCCCATTCTTCTTCATTCCAAAAATGCTCTAAGTCCCACACTCCTCCCAAGTTCTTCAAGGCCTTAAAAGGGGAGTGCAAGCTAAGGTTTTGATTTATCTACCTCCAAATCAGATTTCCCCCTCATTAAGTTAACAAGGTATGTGGGTTTGATTGTGGGAACCTTGCTTCCCAGAAGTCCAAACCTCTCTCTTCTCCTACTACATGAAATTTATAAATGTTTACGAGTATGAACTCTTTCATATTATATTATTATTATACATTCTATGATGGTTTACTTTTGTGCATTATCATGAAGCAAAATATCATGTGGAATTTATGGATTTATATGAGTATTGAGAAAGTCTTAACTAGAGTTTTACTTGATAGGATGAATTTCATGTTCCCATGTCCATATTTTGGAAGATGATGTATTATTATGATGGGTTGATTAAGGATGATTTAAAATAATTATTTTCCCTATGTGTCTTGAAATATGATTTTTAAATAATGAGGGTTTTACTACAATATTGGTGGATTGGTTTGAATGACTTCAAAATGAGTTGGTTTTATTCAGCACTTGTCTTAGACTCTTGAAATGCATGATTTTAACTACATGTGCATATAACCACCATGTTTGGCTAAATTTACTTGACAAGGATTTTTATGTTGATGTAAGGTTATTGCATGAATTACAAAATAAGCATGTTATGTAAAAGTATGGACTCCCAAACATGTCTTGAACTCATGAAAAGTTTTTATGATTTGCAAGTAATATGTTGAGTCCTTATTCTAGATTTCTACCCTCTTGTGAGCGAATAATACCTACATGAAGCGGTCAAGCCAATAACTGTTTACCCTCGTGTACACGAGAAGGGCTCAAGCATAATCACCAATTTACCCTCATGTGCAACTAAAGCTCACTAGTAAGAGACAAGCATGTTACAATCTTTACCCTCATGTGTATTATGATGTCTATTGCAAGTGGTCAAGTTTATGCTTTATTTTTACCCTCTAGTACAAGTTATACTACATGTGTAGGGAACAAGTATTTGAATGAGCTACTCATGCCATGTTATCATACCTTTACAAGTTATGCATGTTATGATTTAAGTTATGATTATTTCAAGTATTCCGTGGGATTAGACTTAGCACCGATTGAGGCTTAAGGTGGGGGCGCGACTCAAGGGATCCTTTTATAAAGTCTTGGTCTCTTAACTATGCACCACCATAGATTTATATTATTTCCCTAAATGGGATTTACTAGTGGATCCATCTAGAACAAGTTCTCAACTTTGTGAGGTCATGTATGGTTTACCTTGGCAAGTATACCACATCTTCTCTGGTGGGATGTCATGCATTGGGATTCCAACTAGTAGCTCACTTGGTCTTATATGTCGGTTAAGGTCTCCTCCCACATAAATATGTTATATTATGCAAGTTGATTGTTTGTATATATGTTCTAACTTAAGCATTGATCAAACATGTTATATTGAGTTTATTTTTATTGATTACGATTATACATCTTGATTGTTATGGCTTATGTTCCTTGTTGCATTGCACCTCGCATACTTAGTACTAATGCATACTTTTTGCCTACATAATCTTACCATATAGGGACCGGAGCTCTATTCGTCCTTCTCTTCGGGCTAGATGATTCGTTCGAAGATTGCTATGCTGAGTCCTCCACTCTAGGGCAATATTCGTTTACTTTCATGCTTTTATTTGGGCTATTCAATTTTTGGACACTACCTTTGAGGGTGACCCCGGGAGATATCTTGGCCCCCGCTCCATTCATAGTTAGAGGTGTTACTGGATACATAGGTTGTATGTTATGAGCTCGAATCTTATTATGTCTATGAACCATTGGAGTTTTCCCTTAGTCTCTTATTCCCTCTTTGTGGTGAATGTTTGCTATGCTAGCAAGTTGGAAGTCCCAAGTCCCTAAATTCCCCCACAGCATGATTCATACTTCCCCCGCCCCTTAAACTTAATTGCTATATGATTCATGTTTATCCTCTTCCCCATAACATAGTGTGAGTCCAAAGCCCCGTTTCCCTTAGAAATTATGTGCTATGTGCATAGTTATCTTTTATTGCTTCCATGAAACCAATGATGTGCTACATATGCTTAAGAGTCTTGTTTGGGGATTCCTTCGGGTTCCCATTCGTCCTGTCACGTCTAGGCCCTAGGCTTGGGTCGTGACATCACGATAATTCAAATTTTTTCAAACAATTTTAGTTTTAAGTATAACTACCTTGGAGTTTTTCTAACTACCTTTAAGTGAATTTGGATGGTTTTTATAACCAAAATCCACTTTATAATTAGCCATTAACTCTCCAACTGACCCTATTCTTCATCAATTCACTCATTACAAAAATTCTCTCTCTAAAATGTCACTCTCAAAGCTTTCTTCTTCACCAAGCAAGGACTCTTTTGAAGACCAACTCAAGCTCTTCATTTCTCTTCAAAACCTAAGGCTATTACTGTCGCACCTCATTTTCGAACCGATCGAGATAGTTCACAATATCATGTAGCTAAGCTTTCTGGTTTTTGAAAAAATATGTTTTGAGTAGCCACCTAATTTATGAAAAATATTAGGAAACCATTTTAAGAAAATTTAAATGTAGACTCTGTTTTAGTTTTGTGAAACCAGTAAAATTCTAGGTAAGGGTTTTTGTTACTCGAGGGGAAGGTGTTAGGCATCCCCCAGAGCCTATCCGAAGATAATCCTTAAACCTAGCTTAGAAAAATAACTTGTGATAATTATTCATTTTATTTGATTTTTTGAATTTTGAGGTAAGAAAATTTCATTAATTATAAAAGAACAAAAAATACAAGGTATGTCATATGTGTGTCTATAGTATTCGTAGAAAAACTTTAACACCGACATATTTACTATACAATAAAACTGACAATTAAGTAATAAACAAATAAACTATAGATACAAGAAAGTTTAGAAAAATATTGATGTTTGTTCAAAATCATATGGAATAAATGAGTATATAAAAACTTATTGGGAACAATATGTTGAAATATTAGGTGTGAGAACTTATTACAAAATAAATAAATTATGGATAAGGTGTAAAATATAACAATATACGCAAGTTGAGTAAAATTAAGTGTGATATTTTAATAAATAAATTAATGAAATAACATAATGTAAGACAATATAAAGAATGTTAAAATTTATATAATACTTATTATCTTATATGCATTTGTTATGAAGTAAAATATATTTACGAATGTTGTTCAAACATATACACGGGTTCATTATTTTATTTATGGTGCTAAAATAACAATAACTATATGTTGTAAAATGATAAGATATAAAATTTTATGTTTCATTTATGAGTAACTAACATTTGTAAAAGGATAATAATACGACTTGTGTAAAATAATATACCAAGTGTAGATAATAATATATATACCTTATGTATGATATATACATTTACATACCTTGAATATTTGAACCTGTTAAGAAAATTCTTGTGTAGAGCAGCAAACTAAAACTTTAGTGTCAAAGGATTTCAGTCACGAACTCTCTTGCGAAATCTAACTGAGGGCCAGAACAGACCAATGGTGAGGATGAAACAACTCCTAGATAGGACGCTTAAAAATATTTCTAGTTTGCTTTTTTACTATGACTTTGAAGCTCTTTTTTTAATTATTTTTCTGATCTTTTTCTTGCGTTTTTCTAATTTTTTTCTCTCTTGTGTTTCTCATGTTTTCTAGTGTATTTTGATTGATTCTTAATGACTCTATTTATAGGAGAAATCTAAACTTGAAAATCCAGATTTGAAGCTCCACAAATCAACAAGGACCGTTGTGCCATACCATGGTTACAATAATCTTGAAGAAAATTTCCTTTTTAAGCTGAAGATTTAAGAAATTGCTCTGTTCTTGTGTTTGTCCTCTGGACATCTCGATGAGGCTATGGTTAAAAGGATGAAAAGTTTGAAAGTCTTGTTCGAGGTGGGAGAGAGGGCAACAAGGGTGGCATAGGGTAGCGCAGTGGCTGCCTTTTTGGTGGTGAGGAAAGGAGAAGAAGATGAAGGGCTAGGTTATGAGTTTTTGGGGAAATTGGAGGAGATGGTTCACTGATGGAGGTAGAGGAAAGAGCAAATAAAGTTGTTCTTTTTTCTTGGGGAAAAGAGAAAGAAGGATGAGGGAGACATTGGAGCATTCTAGATTAGAGAGAAAGCTGATTAATTTTTAGCCGTTCGATCGTTTGATCGGACGGTTCGAAATAAATCAAGAGTAAATATACATACATACATACAAACACACACACACACACACACACACACATACACACACACACACACACAGAGAGAGAGTACATCCAAATACCCAATCAAAGAAATGCAAATAATCTAGGTTATCTTAAGCTAGCTACTCATGGTTCCCACAACCCAAAGTTGTGGGGGGTTTAGCTACTCATAGCTAGGGCAAAATAAAAAACAATGCATAGAATAAACATGGTTGAGAAATTACCCAAAGAAAATGAAGAACAAAAACCACCTTTATGTTGATATCACAAGCTTGAATAATGGAGTTAAATTACAAGTGATTTCAAATCCCCATTGGGCCTTCAAAGTAAAACCCTAAGTATCTACACTAAACCCTAGAAAGAGCTCTCTACAATATTCTTAGAATAATATTAACAATCTAACTCCCTTTTTAAAACCCTAACTTAAACAATTTATACTATTTACAAAAAGGACCTTAAAATAAATAAAAAATGTTTGGTCGGCAGCAGTTACGGTTCTTAGGTACGACTCGTAGGGTGACCTATGAGTCGTATTCGGGCTTTTATAGTCAGCATTTGGCATTTAGATTTAACTGCTACGATTCATACTATGAGTCGTGGTCTAGTCTACGACTCGTGCCTTGGGTTCATATGGCTGTACTTCAATTTCTCAGATGTGATTTTTAGAAGTTGTTAATCACTACAATCATCCCTTTTGATTTGTAGCTTGGGCTACGACTAGTAGTGGATTTTGTAGGTCCTCAAATTTAACAAAATCTACTACTTTTCTCGAAGATTAAGCCAACCTGTATTTTCTGTAAAACCAAACACAAAACACATAAAACCAATAAATGGTCGAATTAAGAACTTGCAAAATCCCTTGTTTTAGACATCAAATGTCCTATATGTTGATGGCACTTCAACACCCTCAACTTAGAACTGTTGCTTGTCCTCAAGCGACGACTCGTTCTAAATAGATAATGAGTAACACATACCAATCATTCTAATGGCATATACTTCTCTCTGTTTCAGCTCATGTATCGAAACTAACATTTTCAAAACCTGATTATCTAGCTACCAAGAAAACCAAGGTACATTGATGCATTTGAAAATCCAACTATGAAAAGCTAATGAGTATCAACAATTCACAATCACTGTACAAGTGATATGCTAACCGTGCTCACAGAAAAGAAGTCCCTTTATTTCACTCAATAAGCAATCAAAGAATACTGAGGGACTGTGCAAGAATACTCACTCTCACAAATGAGATTCATGCATGATAACCAATATTATAGGCTTGCCCATATATTTACACTTTGGACTGTTGACCAGTTGGATCAAGATCACTTTTAAACTTTCTAGGCTTGTAATGTAGGCTCATGGGGCTTTGGTAAGGTATTTTTGGGCAATTAGTGACTAAAAGCCATCCTTGAACCCTATTTTTCAACACTTTCACCTGAATAACTCAGTCACTTTTACTTTGTCCTCCCCTATTCTTCATTTTCAAGCATTTCCAGGTACTTTCTTTTTATTTATCAGCTTGTGCCTCATTTTTGAATTCATTTTGCTGCTCTTCTCATTCTAAGGCAACTTTTCTTCTTTTTCTCTCACCCAATACATGATTTTTCATTCTGTCTTTTATTCCCAACTAATCACCTCATTTTTGCTACTATACCACAACATTAGCCACCCTCAACTTAGGCTTTTAGCCTGAGGTGAAGTACACAATATCTATTCCCTAAACCAGGGCCACTTTTGGTAGCCACCCTCAACTTAGGCTTTTTGCCTCAATCAAGGTTCACATGTTCAAGGATAGATCAGGGTCAATATCAAAGTATTTTACTAGACAAGGTTAGGCTAGCTAGGTGTCAAGAAAGAAATGGTACATGTAAGGCTCAAAAATTAGGAACAACGGATGAGCTCTTTCATTTGGTGAGTCATTTAGGCAAAAGTAGACTAATTTAAAGAACAATGACCTAAGATCCTTTCCTAATCAACAAAATCTCTAGTCCAACTTAGAGTAGCAAGTCAAGTTTTGAATCAGTATATCATGCATGAATATGACAAAATTAGCTCACACACACATGCCATTGCATACATAATCAACATAGACTCACAAGTCATTCTTCAAGCATCAACTTGCCTTTGCTTCATCAGAAAAAACATTGCCAAACCAATCTTAACCAACAATCCCAAAAATTTTGTGGGTACCCATTTTTACAAACATTTTGCTAAAACCATTCAAATTATATATATGCCAAAAGTATATATCCACAAATTATCTAAAACACCTAAATATGCCGGTTCAACACAAAAGTAAAATCATCCACAAGGAAGAAGAAACACGACAAGAAAACCTTGAGATATCAAAAATAAGATAGTTATGGATTAAAAGCTACTCAGACTTCACCCAAGTCCATAACTTCCCATACCCCACCAAAAACGACACTTTGTCATCAAAGAAGATATATATAATAAAACTAAACAAAAACATATCATCTATACAATAATAAAGACAAAATTATCCACAAAATAACAATAAAAATAGAGTATCCAAAAATAGTAGCGAGAACAAAGTATCCAAAAGTAGTAAGCATGGGGGTCAATAGTAGCAAACACATGGTGCTCAGACACCAGCATCAATATGGTCTTAGGCTCTCTCTCCTCTTGGGTGGTCTGGGCTGCAGCTAAACTTGAGGTACTAGCTCCATGTAATATCTACTGCTCCTGAGCCTGCCTCTGCCGCTCCGTCTGTATAGACTCTCTTATCACCAGATCAGTAATCTGCTCCTCTAGCTCTGCCTCCTCTTCAGTAGTCCTCTGTCTCTTCTAGGCCACCTCTCCATCATCACCTCCACAAACACCTCTTCCCGAGAGCACGTGGGCGATCTTTGAATATATCAAACAACTCCTTACTCACAGGTGCCTCCTCCAACACTGCTATCGGGGCTGCTAATAATGTTATCAAGTCAACCTTGAACTTGGCCAACTGTTGTTGTAAGTCAGCCAAATCTGTAGGACGAGCTCCCTCAACCCTCTTTCGGACCCTAGCCTCGAAAGCGTCGACCCTAGCATCCACTACAGCAACTCTCCATTCTAACTCAAATAGGGTGAATGCCTTGGCCCTCTCCTCTGAGGCTTGGATTGTCTAACGAACCCAAGGCTTGATCTGGTCCATCAACTTGCCTAACTGGGCCTCTGTCCAAGTCAACCTCCATACCAAAGCCTGAAATGCAAAAGCATACATAATAGGTAAGTCTATAAAAGTAACCGTAGAAGCAGATGGCTCTAGTGCAGGTGTTTCTGTGGAGGGCATCACCTTGGTTTCAACTTCTGAGGATGCTCTAGTGCAATTAGAGTGGAGGTAGTAGGAACAGGAGTCGACTCCTCAGTAGCTGGCTCGAGAGGAAATATCTCAGGCATAGGAGGAGGAATTGCTCTCTAGAGGGCCACTCAATTCTCATTAGCATTGATTAGGCTAGGATCCACAATGTGAAGGGCCTCGATATGTGGGTCTATGTGGAGAGAGACACATACTCCGGCCTCATTGCACAGTCTGTGTATCAAGATAGGGAATAGCCATGAGGTATTCATCCGGAGCGCGGACTCGCGGATCTGCTCAGCCATAAGACGCACCCAATCGATCTTATAGCTAGCTAAGATACTGGCTAGTAATAGGGCTGATGTGCTGTCAAATTACAACATATTTGATGCCTAAACATAGGATTTTACATGTTCTTAATCTGACTTTCTATGTATTTTTTTGTTGTTATTATAGAAAAAATAGGTTGGCATGATTTTGGGAGAAAACTGCAAATTATTGATGAAGTTCAGGACATACGAGCCACCCTACGAGTCGTAGCCCAAGCTACAAGTCATAGTGTGCCCTCGTAGCCAAAAACAGTGTTCAAAACTTAGAAATTTACAAAGTGAAGGTCAGAGGCTAACCTACGAGTTGTAAGTCTCACTACGATTCATAGGTTGGGGACTCATAGCCAGAAGCAGTGTTGCCAAAATTTGTACCAAGAATGGCAACTAGAGACTACGGGAAGACGTTATGAGTCATAAATTAAACCACAACTCGTAGCCATAGATCATAGCTATCAAGTCCAAAATGCCAAGTGTTGTCTATGAAAACCTGATTACGACTCGTAGGTCACCCTACGAGTCGTACCTTCAAGTCATACCTGCTGTCAGCTGTATTTTCTATTTTATTTTTAGGGTCTTTTTATAAATAGTATAAATAGCTAATGATGGGGTTTTTGAAAGACTTGTCACTTTTACAGATTCTACAACTTTGAATATTCTTAGAGAGCACTTTTCTTAGGGTTTAAAGTACCTTTTAAGATTTTTATTTTGAAGACCCATTTTGGGGGATTTGAAATCACTTTTACTCAAACTCTACTGTTGCAAGCTTGTGGATTCAACATCAAGGTTGTTTTGTTCTTTATTGTTCTTGGGTAATCTCTAACTATGTTTTTTACACTCATTTGTTTTTGTGTTGCCCTAGCCATGAGTGGCTAATCACCCACAACTTGGGATTGTGGGAACCATAACGAGTTGACTTGAAATAACCTAGATTTTATGCATTTATTTGATTGGGAATTTGCATGTATTATCTATTTCCTTTCACTTTGAATGTTGTTTGGTGGTGGCCAACACCAAACCCCACCTACTATCATGATCCTGACCAAGGCAGTGACTAATAGGAAAAGGGAAGTAGCTGACAGGATTTGATTGATGTGTTCTTATCTAATTAACCAAACCTGACCAAGGGGAGGTTAACTGGGACAATGCGTAACAGTTAGTTGACACACCATGGTTGCCGACAAAGTGCCATGGTGAAATTCGACCTTCACCTTCACAAGAGGGCTGGAAGAACCTATGTTACTGTCCTAGATGTGATGTCTCAATTAGAGTTATGTTATCAAGGTATTTGAGTTAACGAATCATGCGAAACACAATTCCCAAGTTGTCCCTCAATTTGATTGTCTCTTTATATTAGTAGTATAGTGTATCTTCTTTTATTTCAAAATTGCAACCCCCCCCCATTCTAGAGAAGTTAGTTGATTGGTGCTTGAAATAACTGTTAGTGAATCAATATGGTCAACACCGTATTCCCTGTGGATTCAACCCTAACCTCCAGTTAGGTTTATACTTGATAGAGACCACTTTATTGTTGGAGCATGAACTTCAAAAATTATGGCGTCATTACCGGGGAATATGGCTATGTTCTTGACTTGATTTCACTAGCAGTTAGTTTAAGTATAAATTTCTAGATTCTCTTGTATTTTACTTTTGTTTTGTTGTTTGAGTCCTGTTTTCAGGGTATACTAGGTTTGTATGCCCAACACAAGGAGCCAAGGCAATCCTTTAGTTCCAATCAACTTGGAGATCCACCGAGTCGCAAGAAGAATGGCCCAAAAAAATGAGGATATCGCAACTGATAAACCTATTGGTCAATATGAGGAAGATGTGGATAGAGATGAAAACCCACCACAAAGGGAGAATAGGCCACACCATAGGGCTTTCAATGAAATTGCATATTGTTGGAACCAATATAGGTTGAACCCTATGCCATAGATGTCACGGGAGCGATAGCGTTGGCACCACTATTGGCTGACACTAATTTCATATCGTCTAGTGGTCTCTTACAAATTCTTCAAAATCGTAGTTTGTTTACAGGGCTACCTTCGGAGGATCCACATAGTCATCTCCATAATGTCACTTTTGATTGCAAGAGTGTGATGGGTACACAAAATCTTTCAATGGATGCGGTTAGTTTGAGAATGTTCTCTCTTTCTACGACGGGAAATATGGATATTTGGTTATCCGAGCTTCCATAAAGTTCGATCACTAGTTGGACCAAGCTATAAAGAGCCTTTTTAGAGAGTTATTTTCATAGGTCCAAAAAGCTTAAACTCAAAGATCAAATCAACAAGTTTGAGCAATTGCCGGGTGATTTGATCAGTACAACTTAAGAAGGATTCACCAAATGCTTAAGGATAGTTCCGGATTACAAAATTGTTGATGATGCCTTAGTGGAGATATTTTATTTGGCTTTTGACGAGAATAGTCAAACTTATGCCGATAACATTGTAGGAGGTAGATTTCTTGATCAATCTTTTGCACGAATCACCAAAAGAATGGAGCAAATGGTCCAAACAAATAGAGCATGGGGGCAAAGAGATAGAGGTGCTACTAAAACTTCTTGTGGGGTCAACACCAACACTGAGCAAGCCAAGGTGAATGAGGAGATTATCCAATAACTTTCTCAACATTGCATAATTATGGATTCGGTGTTGAAACAAAACCACGCAAGTGTTCATGCAGTGACTCACCAACCTCCAAGGCGCCCATGTATAAAGAACCATTCTTTGAGGAAGATGCTTGCTTTTTAAGTAATCAAGCAGCGGGTTTCCAAAATAATGCCAAAGGTTCCAACTCGAACTATTGGAGGCAAGGTTTTGGGAATCAAGGTCAGAACTAAAATTGCGAGGGAGCGTATAAATATAACCATGGCAGTTATTATGAAAGAGAAAAAGTACCAAAGCCCGAATGGGGGCGAAGAGATGGTTTTAGAAATGGCCCTATGTGCCTCCTCACAATCGTGATGCCGGGTCTAGCATTCTAAGATTGAGGAAATGTTCGACAACTTGTTGAAGAGGTCGACCATCAAGATGAGACCTTGAAGGTGATAAATCAGATATTTTAAGTACAAATAAAAAGATAGACTCTCACTCGGTGTCCATTAAACAATTAGGGCTACAATTTGGCCAAGTTTCTTCTCAATTGAACCAATACCAAAAAGGCACTTTGCCAAGCAACAAGGTTAAACATCCAAAGAATGATGGACATTGCATAACGGTCATGACAAGAAGTGGGAAAAGCACCATAGATCCCCCAATGTTGATGGCTGATGATGAGGTTTGTGAAGAGGGTGTTGATGACAAGGTTGATATTGGTGAAGAAAGTTTGGAGAGCAATGGGATGCAAAGAGAAGAGGTGAAAGAGAAAGAAAAGGCAAAGATGATCCCAAAACCTCCTCCACCTTTTCCTCAAAGGTTCAAGAAAAAGGAGGAGGATAGTAAATTTAAACACTTCCTTTCCATGTTGAAGCAATTGTCTATTAACATTCCCTTTCAAGAAGCACTAGAGAAGATGCCCGGGTATGCTAAGTACATGAAAGATTTGGTGACGAAAAAGCGCATGTTAAGCCAATAGCTTTCGCAAGAGCTTTGATAATGTAGTGCCATCATAACCAAATGCCTAGTCTAAAAGATGGAAGACCTCGGTACATTCACCATTCCTTGTACCATCGGTGATGTAGAGTTCACAAGAGCATTATGTGATTTAGGAGCAAGCATAAATTTGATGCCTCTTACCGTTTCCAAAAAGCTTGGTCTTGGTACTCCTATTCTCACAAGAATGTGCTTACTCATGGTGAATAGAACTATCAAAAAGCTGGAAGGGATCCTTTTTGATGTGCTTATTAAAGTTGATAAATTCATCTTTCCACTGACTTCGTGTTTGTTGATTGTGAGGTTGATTTTGAGGTGCTCATTATATTGGGAAGACCATTTCTAGCCATCGAGAGAGCCTTGGTGGATATGGATTCTGGTCAACTTTGGTTCAGGGTCAACAATGCAGAGGTTGTTTTTGACATCCGCCAAACAATGAAGCACCCGGACGAGTTCAAGTGAAGTGTGGGCCACTAAGGATTTCTGATAATGGATGATGACTAAGTCGAGCCATGACGTTAAACAAGGCGCTTCTTTGGAGGCAAACCAAGTATCTTTCATGTTTTTGGATTGTTTTTAGTTTATTTTGGTTGTTTGAATTGTTAGGTAGTGGATTAATTTTTGGTTTTGATTTTAAAAACATTGAATCAGTTGTACTGTTTTTAAAATTGGTGTATTTTAATATTTTGGTTTGAAAGTATGAATCAAGTGCTGAAAGTGTGAAGAATGACATTTGAAGCAGCCTCTACGACCAGCCCTACGAGCCGTTGTCCGAAGTACGACTCGTAGTCATGCCTCTAGAGGGAAACAATGTTTGATTGAAATTGGCACATGCACTATGAGCCAACTTTACGCTTCGTAGTACATCTTACAAGTTGTAAGTGGGTTTGTAGTGCCCAGGTATGAATTCTGAATTTTTCTAAGTATTGGGTCTACTACGAGACCACGACCTACAAGTCGTAGGTAGCCCTATGACTCGTAGTCGGTGTTTCGTAGCCCCGAACTATAGAATTTTAATTTTTGAACCGGTTTGTTATAAAGCCCTAATTCTTTATTTCTCAACCCTAATCCACAAAAATTACCACCAAACATTTCCATACACTATTTCGATCATCTTTTTTGACAACCCACATCATTTTTCAGCAAGAATTCCGGCGAGCACCATTACTTAGGGTTTTGGCTCCCTTTTTCTCTCTTAGTGCATCTACTTGCTTCGTATTCTCTCACTTGGTATGCTTTATTGGTTAAATTTGACACACAACTTTTATTATCTTCTTGAAATTGTTGGTTGATTGTGTGTTTGGATGTGATGTTGAAAGTGCCCATGAGTAAATGGTTGTCTAGACATGAAAAATAGGGTTTGTCGATTTAAATTTCTTATTGATGTTTTGAAATGCAAATTCTCCCTTGTTGGTTAATTATTATATTGATACCTTGTCATATTTACTATTGATCATGGTCAGTGTAGTGAATAATTGTGGATTGATCAATTGTTAGGTTCATGTCGAGGTGCAATTTGGTTGTTGATGTGTGTTAGGATAGAAAATGGGCTTTTGAGATACCCATGAATGAATTTGCGTTTGATCCCTTTGGACTCCCATGATTTTTTATAGTTTTGATTGTTGTGAGCTTAGGGATTGAAAACTTTTGGGTGATTCTCGAACGTGTTGGGAAGTTGTTGCTTGATTTTCAAGTATTGATACGATTTGTGGGGTTATTGTGGTTTGAATGTTCATGACTATGGTCATATTTGACGTACCTGTTGAATTGATTGAGAGAATTGCTTCAAATGATATTTGAGCTTTGTTTGCTTGATAGTAGTTTGTGTGGTGAAGTTACAGGAACCACAGGTGCCTAATGTTTTCTGTTACGAGGCCTTCCTACGATGTCCTATGAGCTGTAGTGACCCTTCAAAGGAAACAACAGTCCCATATGGTTCCTTATCATTCACCATACGACACCGACCTATGGGTCATAGTGTTCACTACGGACAGTAGCTAAGGTCTTGTAAGACCTGTCTTGTGCTTTAAAGGGATTCTAAAAATTGCTACGAGTCCAGTCTATGACTCGTAGGTGACCCCATGAGTCGTACCTGTGTTTTGTACCTACAAATTTGCAGCTGGTGTAGTGTCAATTTTTTTTTTGTATTTTGCTTTTTGTTCTTGTTTCTTCTTGTTGCTTTTTTTATTTGTGTTTTGAGGTTATTGCAACCATGGTGCTCATTTGTGGTATGGGGTATAATTTTCAGGTTAGATCCCTCCAAAAGCTAAGATTACTATCCGGGCCTTTCATAGTAAGCTGATAGATGAGGCCTCAGATACTAAGTAGATGAAGGGATCAAAGGAGGTCCGTAGAGTTCGAATTGACCAGGAGGCAAATGTGCCTCAAATCAAAGCTAAAGCTACACGGACTCAGATGGTAGTTGAGAGTTCCTCCCAGTCTGAAGAGGAGGGTGATGAAGATGAGTCATCTTGTAGTTCGCCAGAGATGACTCCTACTCATATGGAGTCAGATTCTCATGAGGCATCATAGACTCAGCAGGGTAAGGCAGAGTCACAGCCCACGGTTGACCCATTTGTTTCCTCTACTGATCCTAGATACATCCGATGGGGATTTTCGAGTATGGAAGAGATCTATAATAGCGGGGTAGTGCTAAAGAGATAGGAAAGCCTGTCCGACAGTTCCACGAGGAATCGAGACTGAATGATTCAAGGTTGAGCGGGGTTCTGGCTTTAGAGGCAGAGATTAACCAGCACGGGCTTCGATGGTTATCAGGGCAGTTGGGCAAGTATGCCCTGTACTTAGTGCAAGAGTTCTACTCTGCTTATGCTACTACTATCTTTAGATATCTTCCCAAGGGGAAGAAGGCTATTGATCAGCCAAGATTGTGGGAGGTCTTAGTCAGGGATCAGAAAGTTGACATTCAGAGGAGACCGTTCGCAGGGTTCAGTTTGGGCCCAATTACAGGGTGCCACGTTTCATCATCGAGTATAATGACAGGATTGAGAAGATGAGGTTAGTGGTGACAGAGAAGAATGTGGGCCTGAGGACCAAGCTTCTCTGATGGGCGGTTAACCGGATATACGAGGGCGGTGTCGTGCCAGCATGGGTCACAAACCAAGCCGAGCCAATAGTGAAAGCTCATCTCTTCTGATATAGACTGGGCATGCGTCATGGTGGAGCAGATTCATGAGTCAGCAATCCGGACTAACACCTCATTGTCATTTCTATCTTGATACATAAATTATGCAATAAGGCAGGAGTTCATGTTTCTTTCTACCTCAACCCACAAGTAGAGGCGTTGCATACTATGGATCCCAACCTTATCAATGCTGATGAGAATCTGGTGGCCTTCCGATGAGCAGCTTCTTCTCCCATGCCAGATACATTTTCGCTCGAGCCATCTACTCAAGATTCGACACCAATGCCTACCACCTCTACTCCATTTGCACTAGAGCAGCCTCCAGCTATTGAAACCGAAGCGATGCCCTCCATAGCTACACCTGCACCAGAACTATCTGCTACTCAGATTACTTCTACAGACTACCCTATTATATCTGTTATTGCTTTCAGGCTTTGGTACGCAGGTTGACATAGACAGAGGCCCAGCTGGATAGATTGATGGACTAGCTCAAGCCATGGGTTTACCAGATAGTCTGGGACTCATAGGAGAGGGCCAAGGCATTCATTATTGCTGAAGTGGACTGGAGAGTAACCGCAGTGGATGCCAGGGTCAACGCTTTCGAGGTCAGAGTCCAGCAGAGGCTTGAGGGAGCACGACCGGCTGACATGGCTGCCGTAAAGGAAAAGTTGGCCAAGTTCAAGGCTGACCTGATCAAATCATTAGCAGCCCCAGAGGAGGCACCTGAGGGTGAGGATTTGATTAACTTATGAGGATAGCCCACGTGCCCACGGGAAGAGGTCCCTGGACAGTGATGATGTAGTTATGAGCCAAAAAATTAGAGGACAGTTAAGGAGGAGGCAGAGCTGGAGGAGCAGATTACAGACTAGGTGGTTCGAGAGTCGTTAGCCATGGAGGACCTGAGGAAGGATCGGGAGCAGTAGATATTGCAAGGAGCTGGTAGCTCGAGACAGCTGCAACCCAGACCACCCAGGAGAAGAGCGATCCCCAGGACCAGATGGATGTCGGTGCCTGAGCACCATATGTTTGCTATTTTGACCCCCATGCTTCTTATCTCTTGATACTTTGCTCCTATTCAGACACTATTTTTACTATGTTTGGAAACTTTTGGATGTTTTACTTTGGATTTTTGGTTTTATTTTGGATGATTGGTTTTAATTTTGGTTATATATATACATACTTTGAGGAAAAAGTATGAACATTTTGGTAGGGTATGGGAAGTTAAGGACTTAGGTGAAGTCTGAGTAGCTTTTTGTCCATAACTATCCTATTTTTGATCCCAAGGTTTTCTTGCCGTATTTTTTTTCCTTATGGATGTGTTTACTTTCTGCTGAACCGGTATGTTTAGGCATTGTAGATAATTTGTGGATATATAATGATTATTACTTTTGGCACGTAGATAATCTTGAATGTTTTAATGAATATTTTGAACAATGGGTACCCACAAAATTTTTGGGATTGTTGGTTACTATTGCAATCTTGCATGTGATTGGTTTGGCAATGTTTGTTCTGATAAAGTGAAGGTAAGTTGATGCTTGAAGCATGACCTATGAGTTTATGATTGATTGTATATGTTATGTCATGAGTGTGTGAGCAAATTTTTATAATATTCATGCATTTGTATACTAATTGAGAACTTGCCTTGTTACTCTGAGATTGGATTGGAGAACTTGGTTGATCAGGAAAGGATTTTAGGCCATTGTTCTTTAAGATAGTCTACTATTGCAAAAATAACCTACCAAATATAGTAGTTTATACCTTGTTCCTTTCATGTACCTGTTCTTTCTTGATACCTATCTAGCCTAACCTTGTTTGGTGAAATACCGTGATATTGGTCGTGTTCTATCCTTGAACATGTGAACCTTGATTGAGGAAAAAAGCGTAAGTTAAGGGTGGCTACCAAAAGTGGCCCTGGTTTAGAAAATGAATGTTTTGTACTTCACCTCAGGCTAAAAGCTTAAGTTGAGGGTGGCTAATGTTGTGGTATAGTAGCAAAAATGAGGTGACTAGTTGAAAATGACAGAAAAGATGGAAAATCATTTGCGGGTGAGAGAAAAGGGAAGAAAAGGTGTCTTGAAATGAAAAGAATAGCAAAATGAGTTCAAAAATGAGGCGCAGCTGAAAAAGAAAAAGAAAGCACCCAGGAAAGCTTAAAATGAAGAATGAGGGAGGTCAAAATGAAAATGGCCAATTCTTTTCCCCTCATCGCTAGCAAATCGGGATGCTATCTCTCTTCTCTTTCATCTGTCAACCATCAAAATATGGTATATAATTAACAAACTCTTTTTTTTTTACTTAAAACTATAATGAACCACCTATCTATTCCTTTTTTGGTGCTGTCTCGACACTGATGAGCATCACTTAGGCCTTCATTCATGATACTCTGCTAGGATCTGCAGCGCTTCAGTAGGCCCTAGGC
>JAPFFP010000012.1:20410591-20435002 GCA_026153255.1 Solanum medicagineum
GGTGTGGCAACAATTTTGGAGAGTCCGAGCAACTTGAGGTGCTTGTAAGCATATCATCAGTGACCTTCCCTCCATCAAGGTGGGGTTTGGTCCCCTTCAGTGAAAAATCTTCTTCAGGTAGTCTCTGCATTTTTCAAACTTTTCTACTTGTCAACAGATAAAAACATATCTCCTAAATAATATATCTGTGAAACAACTCAAAACTACACGATTACTCGATAAACTTCATAATCAACACAGTCAATGTTTGTTTTATCCTAATGAAGGATAACCCCAAAACTGCCAAAATCCTTATAACCATATTACAGCTCAACCATTTATTTAACTTTTCTACATGGAAGAAATAAGTATTCACAAAGAGAAAAGAATATAGCTTGAAGGGTTCATGGGAAGTGAGAGTTTAAAGATGGTATTTTTGCTGACAAGGTTCTAAAGTGAGGTATAGTTGCTCTCTCCTCCTTGTTTGCAGAAGCATCACAGATTCTTTTGAGAGAAGAGAGATGTCTTGGGAACGTTGGCAACAACTTTTCAATATTTTGACCTCCCCTAAAATTTCAATTGAACGCGGATTCCTCAATATTTTCCTCATCTTGCAGAGCTTCACAGATGAACCGGACATGCTAGACGTCACTCAGAAAATTATAAAGATGCTGCATTTGTCCTAATCGAGTACTTTGATCTCCATGCCTCTGAGGTGCAAAACAAGATTTTACCACTTTCAGCCAAGTTTGTTAGGGATACCATCCCTTCTGTGCTAGAGAATATCGGTGGTCTACTGAAGATTCTTGATCCATATTCGCCTCTTTATGAATTGAAATTGCTGCACTATTTTGTCTAGTTTGTTTCGGAGAGGTCCATAGAGCCTCAGAATCAACATCATGTTAATTTCTTCACTCATATTGGACTTCTGGAGAAGGAAGACATGGCACCAGGAGGAGTGGACGTCACACAAGTTCTTGATTTGTCTCCATTCGGAAGGCGTTTCAATCTAATTTGCCAAGGATTCATGGACTAGGCAATGTTGATTACCTTTTAAACAACCTGAAGGAGTTCCAAACCCTTCGTTCACATTCACTAGATTCTGTCATGGACAAACTTCAATTAGTCCAGAAGGAATTTGAGAGCTTGCAGCCTTTTCACAGAAGAGCGACACAATGACCTTAACGAAATTCAACATTGTGCTACACAATTGATTGGCAAAGCACATGAGGTAGAATACATAGTTGCTGCTTGGATAAGCGAAAAAGAGACTCTACTATGACAGGTTAACTGCCTCTTTCAGTTGCTTCGGTGGCTGGTATTCTGGCTGAGATGGAGAAGAAAATAGAGAGGTACGATCAAAGCATGCCGCATTCATGACCTATTGCATGATTTCTGCAAGGAGAGAGCGAAGGAAGATATGAGTCTTGAAATTGCATGCTGGACAAGCTCACTTTGAAGAACGGATTGTCGCGGAGGATGACTTTCCTAACCTTGAACACTTGGTTTTGAGTGATTGTGAATTTCTCAAGGAGATCCCTTCTTGTTTTGGAGAAATATCTTCTTCTCTCAAGTCCTTTAAGGTACGAAATTGCAACGAGGAATCAGCCAGGGATATCAGAGAAACACAAGTTGAAGATTACCAGAATTCCAAGTTTGACATCTTTATCCACCAGAGAGAATAACAATTCATATCGAGGTAGATCCCAAAACTCTGTGATTCATTCCTTCTGTTTCTCGAGGTAAGATCAAAGCATGTCGTGTTCATGACTTACTGCAAGCTATATTGACAAATAATCTTATCAACTTTTACTAATTTCTATATTTCCATGAAAGAATCGACAGTCACAAGTAACTAGTTCATCACATATATATATCGCGTTGGAGATCAGAGCTTGTGTGGGTTACATGTTTGTTCTGTACTTTTGCTTGATCATCCTGTTATATCTGATCCCATCTGCAAACTCTTTCCGCTTCATGTTTTGCTCGTTTGAACATTCCCACGCGGAGGTGAAATGTTGAATATTCATAGTGACAACGTTGCTACAACTATCCCCGCGCCAACTCTCAAAAGCTTGACATGACTACACAGGTTTTACTTGCACATTCAACACTGATCAGAAATTGTTCTTTTTTCCTACCTGAACGAACACATCTACTCAACAAGGCGTATTTTAGTGCAGTGATAGTTCAAGTAGAAAAATGGAACAACAGGTGATAGTTCAGATATGAAACAAAAACAACTGCTAGTTGAGGCGTAAAACGACCACCATCGTAAACTTTTTTTTTCTGAACAGATTATGAAGATTAGAGCTGTATGATCAAGAGCAGTTTAGAAGATCAGTATGCATTTCTTTGATTAGCTTAAATAAATTCTGTAAAATTGTCCATTAGTTGTTGAATTACATTTGCAAACTAGAAATTTTCATAGTTTAACTAGAAATGTACCTCTCAAATTATTAATCCAATTACCAAATGTTATTTCATGGAAGGAAAACTTTGACATGATTGGTAAAATTGTCCTCATGCGACGAAAAGGTCATGCATGAATTCGTGATGTACAAACAGATTCTTACAGAAATACAAGGTTAGACTGTGTATAATAAACTCTTGTGATTCAATCATTCCTCGCACCTTGTGCATGGCAAGAGCTTAGTCTCACTCGAAATAGGTCAAGGGTGTCGGTAGTTACTTTGTCTCATTCGAGAGTTTAATCTCCTTATTCCTTTCGGTGACAAAGAGCCATTCGATCTTCCATCTCTATCATTCTTTGATATAGTGGCGGAGTCAGAATTTTCTTTAAAGGAATTCAAATTTATAAAAAGTAGACACACAGACTAACCGACTGGAGTTCGACATCTATTATATGTACATAAAAATATACAAATAGTATATTTTTTTACCAAAAGGGATTAACTCCCTAATTACAAGGTGGCTCCGTCACTACTTTGATAGCTATATATAATGGAGCTCACGTGTTAGCTGGACTCCTGATTCGCGTAGATCAAAGACGAACACTCATAGTTTTATGATATGGACATACTATCATTGTATTTAATCTTTTTCCTATGCTTTCGCACCTCATCGTCGATAAAATTAAATAAAAGTTAAAAGTAACTATACTTAAAATTATCCAATTTGTAGGCCAAAAGTTATCTTTTTTGCCAACTTTAATGAGTCAGAAGTAACTAATTTTCTGGTTTTTTATTCTACTATTTTGACTTTAAGGTAATAATTCATTTGTTTATTTCCCTATTATTATTAAAACTAATGAAACTATGGCAATAATTGGGTACTAAAATGAGATGTTATAAAATAAAATTATTGCAATTAAAAAAAAAATAATATCTGACACTCCTGTCTGAATTTGAATTAATTAAATCAAATAAACAAATCTAAACTGAATTATTAAAAAAAAAATGATTCCTTCCAGACTTTAATTGAAAAAGAAACTTTATTGAATTATTTTCAAAAATTAATCTTGGTTGTATTTTGTAATACTTTTCTAAATTGATGTCTTTTCTATTATATAGTAATTTATTTTTAAAAAAAATTAAAAAAAATCAATGAGGAATACAACTTATAGTAGTCGATTTCTCGGGGTTAAAAGATATAATTAAATAAATAAAAATAGTTATTTAAACTTTTAAATAAAAAAAAACATATATGGAAAAAATAATACTTGAGGCATGTGGCCATCACTCTATACAATTTCAAATTCAATTTTTCCTCTTAAAAAATAGAAAAATAATTAACCATAAAAAAAGGGAGACATAACAACTCTATTGTTGTCTTCTATTTACATTTTAAAAAAAAAAATTCTACTTTCTTGTCTGGTAATTTATTTTTCTTTTCAACTAAACACTACTAATTTTTCAAACTAAAAAATTATGTTATTAAATTATTCACAACTATTTTACTTGGCAAACCAAATTTGAACACAATAATTATCAACAACTCTCTGACAGTATAACTTCATTAAGTGTAGAGTGATTGCAAAACTCAACGATAACAATAATAATATACTGAGTATAATTTTATAAGTAAACTTAAAAAAAATATATGCACAATGTTACTCTTATTTTGGAAAGATAGATCGAGATGGTATTTTCAATTGATTCTCATCTCAAATAAAATATATAAATTAACTACAGTATCCTTATCTCTGCGACATGCATTTTCTGAATATGTATATTTTTAACTGGCCAACACTCCACCCCATACAGCAATGCTGGTCTAACCACCACTCCGTAGAATTGACCTTTCAATTTAGGTGGTATCTTTTTGTCACACAATACTCCCTTACTGAAGTTATATTGTTGTTGTTGTTGTTGTTATTGAAGAAGTTATATTGAAAAGTAAAAGCAATAGAGAAAAAAACAATAATAACAACAAATATTATATTAATACTAAAGTTAAGAAGACAACATGTAAGACTAAAATCAAAAAATGAATAAAATAATAGAAGCATAACAATAACAATATCGATTAAAAAGATAGACAATATCGATTATCTATCTTCTATTTTAATCTCCAACCTTCATATCAGTGTTTTTTTTTTTTTTTAATCTCTAAGGACTTTTAGCTTATAATTTCTCAAAATTATTGTTTAACATAAGTATTAATAAAAAGAAGTTTTAAAAAAAGAAGAAAGAAAAGATCATATAGCATACTAAGAACAAACAATTTTTTTCTTTGAAAAATTAATAAAAATATCTCTTATTTATTTATGATCTCCACTTTTCTCCATGTTACACTTGATTATTTAATAATAATGAAACCAAAAGCTCTGACACCCCCTTTCTTTAAGTAATTAAATAAATATCTTTTTTAAGAGAATTAACTAGGGAAAAAATAGTTTTTTTCTTTAACCTTTTTAACTGGCCATTAATGATTAATGGGACAAAAATGCCAGAGTATAACAGGGTTTTTTTTTGCCAGTATATCTAACAACCACAAGGCACAAATCCTATTTCCTAGCAACTCCATACCCAAAAGATTTTTTAAGATATTATATTTAATAATAATATTATTACTAGGTGATATTCTACCTTTAAATCATATTTGTGTTGTGCGATGCATCAAATAGATGCATAAGCAGAAGCTGAGACATAATCATACACGGAAGCAGAGAAGTGTCAAGAAGTACATATGACATAGGAATTATATATCATGTCGTCCAACAAACCTTTAATTCATACTTGTGTTGTGCGATGTATCAAACAATGCATAAGCTTCATCATAAACGGAAGCATAGGAGTGTCAAGAAATACTACATATGACATAGAAGTTATATATACCAGGTCCAACAAACCTCTAACTCATACTTGTGTTATTCGATGTATCAAACAGATGTAGAAGTAAAAGCTGAGACATAATCATAAATGAAAGTATACGAGTGTTAAGAAGTATATACGACATAAAAATCATATGTCATATCCAACAAACCTCTAAATTATAGTCTGATCAGGAATTAAGACATATCCCTAATTGATTAATCAAAATACGTGCAAACTAGCTCATCTTCAAAAAAGAATATTTTTTATTCTAAAAAGGTCACACAAACATTTCCCTTTCTTTATCTTCCCCTCTTGTTCCCTTTTCCACTTCCCTACATTTTTCTCTCTACTTTCCTTTCCTTCTATTCCTTCTCATTTGAATTTCATTCAAATACCAAAAGTCACAATCACCTCTTTTTACTTTGTTTTGACAAAATTCTTCTTATAGTCTTCACTTTTTTTCAATTATAAATTGTGGGATTTTATTTTCTTGATTTTTTAGTCACTTTCACATGTACTAAATGGACAAAAACAATATGTTCTTGAACAATGTCAACACAATGAGTCACTTGAATTGTACTAGTAGTTTTTACAATCCCACTTGGGAAAATTCTTCAATGGATCATCAAAATAATCCATTTGAATCTAATATTTTTGTGTCTAGTAATAGTGACAATTTTGGTGGAATTTCACCAAATTCATTTGTTGATAGTAATAACACCTCTTGTTATACTACTCCATTGAATTCTCCACCAAGACTCAATCTTTCCAATCTTGATCATCAAATCAAGGGAAATTTTCCAATTAATAGTAATAATTTGCCACATTTTTCTACTAATCTTGGAAATTTTTCTTGTTTTGGTAGTAACAATGAACTAGAATTTGTCCAAAATTTGGAAAGTTGTAAACTTTCAAGAATTTCAAGTAACATGTCTGTTAAAGAATGTGAATTTGGTGATTCAAGAGAGAATTCTTCAGTGTCTGAACAAATTCCAATTGAAGTAATTGGAAGTAAATGTCAAAATGTTATTAATTCCAAGAAGGGGAAATCAATTTCAAAGAGGAAAGCTAAAGAAATCACTTCCAAGAATGATAATGTAATAAACTCTCCTTTTTCAATTCTTGATTTTGATTTAGTAAATTTTAACTTGTGATCTTTTGGAAACAGTCTCTCTATCTCTCTGAGGTAGTGGTAAGGTTTGCTACATTTTATCCTCCTTAGACTCCACTTGTGGAATTTCACTGAATATATTGTTGTTCTTCTGTGTAATATGAACTCTTCAAAACTGTTGTTGCGCACGTGTTGGATGCTCAGAAAATGCACTACTTCTGAAGAATCTGACGTATACCTAATGACATCTTTGAAGAGTTCGAACAGCATAACTCGTGATAGCAGAGTTTATTGATTAATACTTATCATAGATATTAATTTGAAGTCATTTTGATTGAATCTTATTTCGTATCGTTAAGGTGGAGAATTGAAATCAAGTATTATTGAATCACTATCCGCGACTCAAGATTTAATTTTATCATCAATCCAATCCCCGTTCGTGTTCTTTATTACATAATTCTATGCAGGTTTCAACACAAAACAATGAATCAAGTTCCAAAAGAGTCAAATATGATGACAAAGAAAAAAATGAAGAAAATCAAAAGCCTCAAGAGCCACCAAAGGATTATATTCATGTTAGAGCTAGAAGGGGTCAAGCCACAGATGCACATAGTCTTGCAGAAAGGGTATTTTATAAAAACAAAAATTTTTAAAAATAATTTTAAAAAATGTTAATTTCTTATCTTACATTTTATTTTTATTTTTATTGTTTTTATTTATTTGGAAATGTAATGCTTTTTTGACTTAATTCTTTTGATTGAATAGGTGAGAAGAGAAAAAATTGGTGAAAGAATGAAGTTTTTACAAGATCTTGTACCTGGCTGCAATAAAGTAATTTAGAACTTTTATTTGTTTTATTAATTTTAAGGGAAAAAAAAACAGAATTCTAATATGAAAATTTCATTTTGTAAAAAAAAAAAAAAAAAAAATTTAGGTGACTGGAAAAGCTGTGATGCTTGATGAGATTATTAACTATGTACAATCCCTACAATGTCAAGTTGAGGTAAATTACTTATACTTGTCTTTTGTTTTTTTAGAGTTTTCAAGAATTTGTAAATTGGCTCGTTGGTAACATTTTTACCAACAACAACATACCCAATGGAATCCCAGAAGTGAGCTCTAGGGAAGGTAAAATGCCTTACCAACGAGCCAAATTCCAACAGGATATTTGTATGAAGTTAGCGATTTTTTGATAGTAAATCTTTTCAAATGATGAAAGTTGAATTCCATTTTTGTGTGTTTTTTTATGTAGTTCCTCTCCATGAAGTTATCTAATCTGAATCCAACAACAGACTTCAACGCGGAATCTCTTGCATCCAAGAATGTAAGTCATACAAATTCGTGATAGATTGATGACTTGCCTTCATATTTCGAATTGTTAATCTTGCTTATGATTGTTATTGTTAGACGAGGGTTTTCCAGAAATAGTCTCTCTGTAAGGTCTGCGTACATTTTACCCTCCCTAGACCCCACTTATGGGATCACACTGGGTATATTGTTGTTGGATCATACTGGGTATGTCGTTATTGTTGCTTATAATCGTTATAATTATCTTTTAGTTAATCTGATAGTGTAAAATTTCTTCTGCACATCAGGTGTTTCAATCTCGCGGATCGTTGCATCATAACATGAATTCATCAGAATCCTCAGTACAAGTATTTCCATATGGATTCCAATCTCAACAAGAGCCAAATTTACCGAGTTTCTTACCTAAAGAAACAGAATTTCCATTTAAAATTAATCCTCATTTGGATGGTTTTGTGGAACAAACACCTCAGGTAATCAAGAATTGCTTGGAAATGTGACCTATGTTGTTCAAACTCTCGAAAAATGTTATTGCACTCACGTCAGATTCTTCGAAAACGGCCAACTTTTGAAGCGTCCTACATGCATCTACCGACATTTTTGAAAAGTTCGAGCAATATAGACTGTAACAGTAATGTTGTAAAAATATTATTTTTTTCCCAATCTTGGTATTAAATAAGGGTGATTTGATTTATTTTTGTAGGTTTCAACATTCTTTGAAGATGATCTTCATAGTTTTGTCCATATGGGGTTTGGCCAAATTCAAGCACAAAACTTTCCCGGTTAGTATACTCGTACGAATTTAACTTATATACACAGACAACGCAATACTACTTTACGCTAATCTGCTATAGTTGGTTAGTTACCATTTTTATCAAATCATCATTTGGAGTAATACTTATCTGGTCCTCCAAAAATGTTTAAGTTCGAGATTACTATGCATTTTTGGAGGACCAGACACACACTCGACAACAAGTTGCGAGTTAGTCGTATGTTGATATGCATTTTTGGAGGATCTAACACACACAACAGCATGTTTCTAATTAGTCCTATGATGTCATGCATTTTTGGAGTATCCAAACATATCTAGCAGTATTTTTGAAAAATCTGAACAATATAAAACTAGTCTAATATTTTTTCCTTTGTTGAATGTAGGCAATGTGTCCACAACACAAATGAAGGCTGAATGAACAAAAGACCATTTGGTAAAACTATAGTATTGTTTAAGTCGAGAATTTATCGGAAATAGTCTCGTCGCACCTCATAAGGGCAAATGTAATGTCTACATATATTTTGCTCTCTTCAGACATCACTGATAGGATCATAGGATATGTTGTTGTTCCTTGATTCAAGAAGGGCGGAAAAAAGACCTCATTTCTCTCCTTGATTTATTAATTCAATGATTACTTTGGCTAATCATGATGATTATCATTAATTATTTTCCATTATTAAATTAATTGACAACTTAATACACCACAATCCACATGGGGTGTTAGAATTCAAGTTGATCACTTGTAAATTATTTTTGTAATTAGTTCAAGTAATTAGCTATTGTTTCAACTTTGAGTTTCCTTTCAACTATAGTTCCTTAACAATGTAATTTAATTTCTAATTCATTGAGACTTTACGTACATTAATTTTTTTGTTATTTTTATCTCGATATTCTATATCGTTCATTATGGAGCACGACTGATCTGAAATTTCATTGAAAAATCTATAATATTATGTTTATCTCATATTTCCCACTCCCTTCGTTTCAAGAAGAATGAATGAGTTCAGAGTACAAAGGTTGGATTGTCGAAAAAACAATTAGATAATAGATGAACTTAACAAATTGCAAAAAGAAAAAATATTCAAGTTTTTACAATCAAATATATTTAAAAGAATATATTGAAAGTATTTGCCCCCATATATTGATAATTTTTCATATATGTATTTTATGTAATATAAAGTGAAACAAATTGATTAGTATATTTTAATTTTAAAATACTACAATTGAAATAATACTGACAAATGAAAAATAAATCATTAGTGAAAAGACATGAATCAACCTTTACTATAAAATCAACTAGTTTGGTGAGAAAAAAGTTGCAATTTTTTTTTAAAAAAAAAATTAAATCACTTTAATCATGTCAAACCTGTAAAAATCATAGGAAATAAATGAAGAATAATAAACTTTTTCCAAAAAACAATAATTAAAAATTCTTAATCATGACATTCCGTGATTAACTCTGGATTAGGGTCCACAAATTAAAAAGTACTTGTTTATTAAAAAAAAACTGATCAATTTACTAAATCAGTAATATTTATTTCTTAAAAAAAAATTTAAAAAAAAAACAAAGAAAAAGATTAAATAAAGGTGGTAAGAATGATATTATTTAATATCTTCATCATGTCAGAGCAATTAGCAGTTGTTAATTGCTGTAATAATCTCTTTTATAATTATAATTACTATGGCATTATGAATATTCTTTTGAATTATCATATCTTACATATCACTTTATATCTCTTTCTTTCAACTTAAGGTTTGGTATGAAATTTGACTAAAGTTTGAGAGGGAAAAAAATAATTTAAAATGTAATGATCAAGATTTATTGTTCTTAATATTAAATGTCACGAATTTGAGTCAAAGAAACGAATAATATCTTGATAAAAAAAAATATTTTACCTCGGTACGTAGATCCTTCGTGGCCTTACTCGCGACAATTTCAAATAATCGTACTAATAAATTTTGAATGTCAGAACAAAAGTGGGATCTGAAAAGAATAAAATGTCTACAGATTTTTATTCTATTTTTGTGGGATAAAAAGTTTATTTCTGATAGCGTGTGATGATGTGTGAGCAAGTTGTGAAGTGCCATATGTGTGCTTATTAAAAGACTAAGAACGTGACACTCGATTCAAAAGAAAAGTATATGACGCAAGATTATGAAAAAATTAGACAACATAATAGCAAGATACAAGACAAGTGTAACAACAATAGTAATACTTATTGAAGAGGGAAAAAAAGGTACATGATAACTAAATAATACCATTTAAAAAAGAAGAATAGAAAAGGAGGCCCGTCCCTGCCTCTTCCACACAAAATACGATAATACTCAATTACATATTAATCTTCAACTTAATCATTGACAATACTCAGCTACGTACTAAATAGCAAACTCATTATTTTGGTGAGGAAAAAGGAGGCTCGTCTCGACCTCTCACACAAAATACAATAACAGTCAATTACATATTAATCTTTGACTTAATCATCGACAACATTCAGCTACGTACTAAAAAGCAAACCCATCATTTTGCTTCTCACCAACTATATATCTTTTTACTCTATAAAGCTTTAATATCATTGTATCAATCTTTCATATCTCTGAGCAATATCTCAAGATTTTGTCTATCTGATCTTGGTTGATGGAATATAAAGTTGATGGAATATAATTTGTGTAATTAATGTATATTTTTATAATATAAACTAATAAACATGATACAAACTTAATTATGAATCTTATCTTACTCTGACAAGATAACAAGTGTGTCAACATTAATATATTTATTAAGATTTATTCTTGTAAACTAATCTATTTGATTGTCTGGCTCCTCCTTTAGAGTGAATAAAATGATTATATTTAAACCTTAACTGGCCCTACTTTGATACACAGAAGCAAAGTAGAATATTTTTCTTTAGTTTTAAAAGGAATTTTGAATAATTAAGTCAATAAAATTTGCACACAAAAGATGGACACTTTTTCCTTTTTATTAATTGTCGAGCAGTAGCAACAACATATCCAGTGAAATTTCAAAAGTGGGGTCTGGGGAGGGTGAGAAGTACGCAGACCTTGCTGCTACCTCATAGAGATAGAGAGGCTGTTTCCGGAAGACCCTCAACACAAATATATCAGCCTCAAAAGCAGAAAATACTAGATACAAAAATGACTATAGAGGAAAGCAATTGAAACTTCATAAATACAATACAAGTACCAAAATAGGAGACAACCAACAAAAACACAATATATAATGACACGACTAATCCTACTATCACAAGGCAAGACAACATCCTACCCCTACTAACCTACTAACCTTCTATCCTAATATCGACCTCCATTCATTTCTATCTGAGATCATGTCCTCGGTGATATGAAGCTGCGCTATATCCTATCTAATCACCTACCCCAATAATTGTCAAACAGTGTATCTATTATGTGCAACACCCACCCCCAACCCATAAGGTAGCAAATTATGTCAATTATCCATGCTATAGCTAATGTATGACTAGGCTTGGAGCCTAATTGGTATCTTTTCCATCTCTATATACGAGTAAAATAGTCCAAAAATAGAAAGATTTGATATGTCAAAGAAGAAAATCCCACAAGCAACTTATTTTATTCTCTCCATAACATGATAGACTAAAATAGTCAACAAAGTATGAATCCTCAATACAATATAGAATCAGAACAAATTGTTTGGAATTGACTTCAAACCTCTGAAGCAATGTGCGTAAATGAAAACAAGAACTTGATAGATTCAAATTATTATTTTCACAATTTTGTTTATCAATAACTATCATCAAATTTGAAGAAAATGCAAGAGCTTTTTCAAACTATATATGACACTATTATCAATACATACAAACAACAATCTATAACAAGTTTCAACAATCTATACATTGCACCTGTCATAACCTGAGAACCAAGAAGAGGACTCACCAAATTTTGGTAGGTCATCCTCTTTGGTGCTGTAGAATGACGCGAATTCTTCTTTCCACCGATCATCACCTGTGTCAGTATTATCATATGTGGGTTCTGATGTATCCCTAGGTATATGAGGTTCTTCCTGGAAATGGTTCAAACGGTTGATCTCCTCCTCGTGTTTTTTCTTCAATCTGAGAATCTGTTTATTAGCCTCACTAGCTTCTTGCTCTGCATGAATGGCTCGCCTCTGCATATTTCCGAACTTGTTAGGCAAATTTAAAAAGAAGATATATATAGAAGCAAAGTGACCAGTGACAGTATGACACAGAGACAGATGGAAGAATAATGTACTTTGAAGGCACACATATAACACGATAAGTTGTCCAAGTTTCCTTGTGCATGGATAAACAGCAAGCTCTTACAAATTGATTTAGATAACGGAGATGCTTCTTTATTCCTAGAGTATAGGCGAACCTTAATCTATATGCATAAACTTATTGTGGGATGCGCCGAGTTCATGCAATGGCCCTCCCTTAGATTACTAAAATTTCTTTTACCATGTAAAAAAGATGTTGATCATTCAAGCGCACTGTCTCTACCGACCAATATTGCATCCATTTCTCAGGTAACTTTTCAAGTAAAGCATTTCCCAGAACTTTTTTTATTTTATCTCATGATAAACCATCGAGAGAAATAACACTTGAGATATAAATGAAGCGTTCAGCGATGCAAAGAGGAGTTACTAGTTAGCTGACTATAAGAAAGTTTAATTGCTGCAACAACAATATATGCAATGATAGAATGGATTCAAAAACGCACCTCTGCAGCTGCGATATCTTCTTCTGCTTCTTTAAGCCGAGCAAGCAATTCGCCAGCTGCTTGTACAGCTTCAGCAGTATCCCTAAGTTGGTTTTGAAGCTCCTTATTTTCAGCCCTATAATAGTGCCTTTCCTTTTCCCTCTCCACTCTTAGAGCTGAAATTTCTGCAGCAAGAGCATTTATGAATTTAGAGTCAGCACCTCTAACTCCTGCTTTTGTGGCTGCTTTTTTAACATCCTCTATACCAACTTGGACCTTCCTATGTCTTGCAAGCAGTTGAATATGTCTCTCTTCAAGTTCAGCGTACTGTTCAATCATTCGTGCATGGCCCTGCATTGCCCTTTGCATTGCTTCTTTCAGCTCTTCTGAGCATTTCTTTTCCAACTCTAGTTCCTGTTTTCGTTTTTCAGACAAGGTGCGGCTAGCTTGTAGGTCTAACCTCAACTCTTCTACCAGAGAAATCCACTTACTCTCTGTTTCAGTCCATTGTGTTCTCTCCCTTTCAAAACTCTGTTCAGAACTCTCCTCATTGGACTCTGGTATTGTGGATAAAGTTGGAGGCACACTGGGCTCACATGGATATGTTAACTGAAGAAGAGAATTTTCTTTCCAAGAAGACTTTGGTGAAAAGTCCAGATAAAACTGTAGCTGGTTCCTCAAATCCTGAATCTCCTCCAGCAAAACATCCCTCTCACCTAAGTCAAAGAAGTTACGATACCGCTCAAGCTCCTCTTGAACTCTTTTTAGTGCAAGTCTGTCACTTAAAACTTCAGGATGATTCTCATACTTTGCCTTCAGAAGCTGCAGCAAATGACAATGGCAACATGTTTAGGGAAAACAAAAACATTTCAGTAAAAGAAGACAAATTTAAGGTCAGATGCATGCCTTATGCTCATGAATCAGTGCCAACAACTCATCCTCCATGAACTCTTCCTTCGGTAAAATACCATCCATATAACTCTCAAGGCGAATGATCTTATCTTCACGTGTTTGGCTAATTATAGCATTGCATTCTCGCTCATGTTTGTATTGCTGGATCTGCAATTGGTTGCAAAGCATGTCAAAGAGATGAGGAAACAATGAAAATCGGCAGGTTTTGAAGAAACGATACATACCAAACGGTTGAGTTGCGTGATTTCAGAAGTTTGCTTGGAGCATACATCTTCCAGTGCCATCTCTCTCCGTATAGCTCCAGCCAAGACCTTTTCTACTGCCTGTTAAAAGTTGGGATGGTTGCAGTCATAATCATAAGAATCATGGAAGATTAAGAGAACCAAAATGTCTGTTTTAACAAATGTTCAACATACTTTTGGTACTTGAATCTGGAAGTTTTCACACGACTGTGATCCAGTTTCAGATACCAACTGTAATCCATTAACAGGTACCAACTGCAAAGTTGAGCCATCATCATCTGCATCTTTAAGCTCTTGCAGTGAAGTTCTTGCCTTACACTTACTACACAAAAACATTGAACCTCCGTCAACTGATTCATAATCTTTTGCAACAGTTTGAACTCCAACATCAACTTTAGCAACTGGTATGAGTGCACTAATATCAGAAGATCTGCAAGAAAATCTGACCGAGGAGCGTCGCAAAGATGTACTTTGTCGATGAGTACCAATAATTTCAAGTCCACGCTGAAGACTAGCCGCCAAATGCTCAGTTGAAGTGAAACAACTTCTGTTTCTTTTATTTGTTAGAGAATTCAAACAAATACTGTTTGAAGGCTTTGTGAAGGATAAGTCCAAAGTATCCAATTTATCTCCAAGATCATTCTTTGAAGCATTCAGTGTTGAAGTCCCAAGACTTTTCCTACTGCTATTAGCTCTTGGTGAGACGCTTGGAGTGGGAAAGTCTAAAATAGGAGACACATCACGTTGATCTATACTGGGATTAGTGCAGGCTGTGTTTCCCTCCAAGCTTTTAGAAGAGTTATCTGGAGTCCCTTCAGAATATTTTTCTGAAGGTGAGTCACCTATTACTTCCTGCTGTCCTTGATTCAGCATTTCACTGGCAGAAGACAGGACATACTCATCTTCAGTTGGCTCCATAGAGAAATCATTACCTAACTTTTTGAAGTTGTGCAGTCCAGCACCATCAACAGTACTGCTTTCATGCTCCACAACTACTTCAGATACCTCTTCCTCCATGGTAACATCTATATCCTCAGAGGCTTGCTCCCTGTTGCAGCAGCCATGCTCCTTTCCCCCATGCAGTACTGCAGAATCAAGTAGCGAAGAACCTTTTGAAAAAGTCTTCCGCAGGATCCCAAGCAAACTATTCTCTTTACTGCCTTCAGATAAGAGACCTAATAGTTCAGCCTCCTCAACGACTTCCATTTCTGTATCACCATCATCATCAACAGGTAGATGATTCATTGGATGGTTAAGGCTGAATTTCAATAGATTTAAGCTTCTACGGACGCTCCACCCTGCCTGATCTGCTTGATAACCATTTGCCTTCATTCGTAGCAATTCTTCCTGTTCAGAGTAAGGGGGGAAGGCATTAAACCAATTGACATAATTGAGAGATGCACCTACTTAAGGTGCATCAATCATAGATAAAAGTAACGAAGTTTACCCTTAGCTGACGTATCACTTCTCTCAAAACATTGACATCATCTTGCATTTCTTCATTAATTACCGCCTTATTCTTGATTGCCTTTGCACGTTGGGCAAATCTCAGGGTACTCAAAGTCTCGCTCTTACAACTGCATTATTAGAAAGAACTGAGAGCTCCGGATGTAATGAAGATAAACATGAATGTAGAACCAAAACCATATCAAAAGTAGGGTTGTGAATCTACCTTTGGGATGGAGAAACAGCACAGATCATTGCAAGTTTTGCATTCCCACCAAGAGACTCCTGTAACAAAAATGTCAACTTGGAATCTCTATAGGGTATGTGCCTATGCTTGCCCGTTTGAGAAACTTCTGCGAGAATGTTTATTAAGTTCCTGTACATTTCAAATAATAGTGTGATCAGAAGCATATACAATATCATATAGGCCAAAGAGATCTGTAGAAGAATCAATTCATATGCTCCTGACAATATATGTATTAGCAGTTCGTGGGTATCGGAAGGAAAGTAAGTGGACTCAATTATGTTCTTCAATCAATTGGGCATGGGAAATTATGCAATTCCTAATAGCATACATTAACAATGAGTTGTAACCCCTTGAAAGGTAAACCAAGAATAATTGTTCTCCCAAAATTATAAAGAAACAAATGTACCCCAACTGTGAAAGTGATTTATTGATGTTCCCTGCTTCCTTCAAGCGTTCACCAGCTGCACCAGTTAGCTTTTGCCTTTCTGATCCAGCAAGATCAACAAGATTTATTCTACTCCTCTTTAAATGGCTTATACCATCTGCCGTGCTCTGAAATTAAAAGTTTAAAATAGACCAAATAAAAGAAATTCCCAGATCTCCATAACAACCAAATAACTTATTGTGCCAGCAAATTCTTGCATGCACACTTGGAGCATGCAAACAATAATGAATAACAAACAATGCATCACTTGGCATTTAAAAGAATTCAGATTATTGTTAGAAAGGACATAAGATTGTATTACCTTGCATCGTGATTCAACAACACAGGTGAATACACTGTGAGAACGTGAACTCTCAGCATTTACGCTTGTAGCACCAGTTCTCCTGTTTGACACTCCCTGTAATAATTTAATTGAACAAGTTCTATAAGCTTTTCAGATACCAGTCTATGTAATCGTAGAAACTCCAGAAGTTCAAGCAAAAGAATTAGGAAACAACTACTAGCAATAACTTTTGACACTGATCTGAGATCGACTTGCTAAACAATAGACTCATTTGAGGAATAAATACAAGTTGACGCCTAAAGATTATGGGAAAAACTGAAGCGAAGACCGCAGTAATCAAATTATTTGATAAGTACCTCAGTGATAAAATCAAGTAATCAAATTATTTGATAAGTACCTCAGTGATAAAATCAGAAGAAAAAAGAAAACAAGCTGCAGCATGATGAAAGGGAAGGCATTATCATTAGGACATTAAAACTTCGGTCCTTCCATCTTTCAGAAAATCAAAATAATCGGCAAACTAGGGGGGAAAACAGAAATTTCAAACCCTTAAGAAAACTTCATTGAAAATTAAGATTAAGTTTCCTTGTCAAATGTGTTGATGTTGCAGTATGACAAGTTAATGATTTAGTAGGAACGGCGATAGAACTTTATCATTTATGTCACTGCACATTCTGCACCTAAGCCAGTTATTCACTTGGCTTACTGTTTTCCTATACTAATTTATTCTATCTGGCAAGCATAGTCATGCCTGCATTACTCTATGCCTAACAGTTGAATAAAAATATGGAAGCAGTTTAAACCTTCATCAAAAGCTTCGTCACATCCTTCATGGAGGACACACATTCCTCGGTCAAATTTTCCACATAAACACCAGTTTTGACATCTTCCCTGATCTGAAAAGAGAAGCCAACTTGAGAATTATTTAACAAATAAGTAGAACTAAGGATACATTTGCATACAACAAACACTCTTCTATATTGTATTTCCTTTAGTACCTGGAGATTTTTTTGACTGGAATCCAACAGATCAGTGATTTGTTCATTGTATATCTGTACATCATTAATGTTGAAGATTTAGACAACTTCAATATGACTTTGTTTCACATTAAAACCGAATAAGTCCAGTCAAATTAACCTCAAGAAAAGAACATCGACACTGATACATGAGCTGTTTGTCAGCATGCTTGATTTGTTCCTGAAAAGAAAATACATGTATTATGGAATTGTATTTTATACATCATATAAAATACAGGAAATATAGGATCACAGAAACAACATATCACCTCCTCAATACGTTCAAAAAGCCTCTGAAAAACACGTGGGGCTAAGCCCTGTTGATCAATGGTCAAGTTGTCTTCCAACAAGGCGTTGGCTGGTCCCCAAATTGTATAAGTCTTCCCACTACCAGTCTGATCAATTCAATTTCCAAGTCATATTAAATATCATTGGGATATGTGACATGTCGAGCACAAGAAAGAACGTTTGAAGCTGTGCAGGCGTATTTAACATATAGCAGGAGGATGCAGTAGGCTAAAATTACCTGCCCATAAGCAAATACTGAGCTGTTAAACCCAGCGAGACAATTCTCAACAACAGGAGCTCCCACCTGCTGGAATATATCAACCTGAAAGAACAATTAAAAATTTGAGTCAAGTGCACATCACTTTCATTATTATTCTTTGTTATACTTGTTATATCGAAGAAAATAACAACGACGAGGAAGGATGAAGCATACTTATCTGACTAAAATATACTTAATAAAGCTATTTCCTCTTACAAGCATAGGTAACAAGCTATTATTTTCTTACCTGTGTTGATTGGGTATCTGCAATAGAATCAAATGTAAAAGTATGCCCAGCTATTAACAAAGAATCACTAGAGATCTTCTGGAGAACAACTTCCCCCTCTTCCTCATCCTTGTTTGGCGGCCTCATCCTCACTATGACCTGATTTAGACAAAAAAAAAACTGCAGGAATCAATAAATTATCTACCAGTACTTGCCTGTTTGAACCAAATCAAACAGAGAGTAGAATGAGGCAGAATGACAGAAAAAGAGAGTGGATCAAATACTGTTGGAATAAACAGCAAATCAGTCTTGATAACAGCAAACCAAGTCACTCTCAGCATTTTAAAATTTCAAATGAATACATAATTATAACAGTATGTTCCTATAAATGAACACCATTGTCAAGATTAAATAGAATAGAGAATGAATTTTCTAGTTTTAATTGTTCTCCTACAGGTTCACCACCAGTCAAACTAAAGAAGACTAAATGATAGGTGATCTCTTCCTCCATGTGTACAACCCTCTGGCCAATCGGTAACACCATTCTTAACAAATAGCAGAAATTTCACCAAAAGCACACAGAGATTTTATCTTAATATCCAAGGGAAAAACAAGTAGAAACAAAAAGAAAAGTACTGTGCAGAAGTAGTCATAAAGTCCACCACGGATATAGAGGATTCATATAACCGACCCTCGCACATTTTAGATTGATGCTAACACTTGAAATAAGGATCTATGGAAACAACCTCTCTAACTCCAAGGTCTACCCTCCTCCCCATATCCCACTTGTGAGATTATACAATGTTGTTGTTGTTGCTTAATTGATTTATTGGCTCTCGAAGAACTAATAAATCAATCACTTTTAGTAGATCCTTCAAGTACAAGTCTCAGAAACAATTGACCACAAAAAGCAGAAATGTTGTGGAATTAATCAAAATACAGCAAAACAACATCAACTATCATGCTTCAATCCTAAACCATTCGGAGTTATCTACACGAATCCTCCATATAACAATTTACCTCTGCTCAAACCAGTTCCATTCAAATTTAAAAGAACAAAAAAAATGAACGTAATCCTCCCAAAATTTTACCTTGACTCCTGAATCAGAAGATCCAGCAAATGCATTCTCATTACAACCGGACTCCAAATTAAGCTTCCGTTTCAAATTATTCGAGTTAGGCGGCGGTCGTGGAGGCAACGGACTCTTAGTCTTCAAACCAACTGCCGGCGATGAGCTCAGATCTAATGGATGATACGGCGGAGGAGCATTCTCTTTGGATGATTTATGCTTCCTTGTACTACTATTGCTAGGATTACTCGGCGAATTCGACGATTTCTGCTTCAAAGAGGTCGGGTTTGGAGATGACGCCGGCGACATTGTAGCTCCAGCAGCCTCGTGATTCTCCCTCAATATCGTGTTTCGTTGTTGCATATAGTGCTTCATCATTATTATTTTTTTCTCTGCAGAAATGGCGAAGATGAAGAGTGTTAGGGTTGTGGGGAAGATGAAGTAGCCGTTGGGTATTTGATGAATTTGAATTGAAATAAGAGGGAAATAGACGGCGGTGGGGTGGAGTGGGGTAGGGGTGGGGTAAAGTTATAGTAAGTGACTTTATTACCTCGGACTTCAAAAAACTAGTTTACGAAGGAAGGATTGTCATTTTCTTTTTTTTATTTGATATTGTCTGAAGAATCATTTGGAATGATGTATAATAATTCCACGATAAAATATAGAATTATGTTCTTCGACGTTTGGTTAGAGATATTAGGTCCTTAAAAATAGGATAACTTATTCTATATATATATATATATATGGTGGAACTCATGGAATAACTTATCCTATAGTTAATTTCAAAATAATTTACTTCTGACCAAACGACCTTTTATAGATGTGTAATTTAAATTCGAAAAATTTAACTTTTAAAGTCAATAAAATCACAAATTAAAATATTTAATTAAAAAAGGAATAGCCTCATTCCATTTTGTTCTCCTCTAAAATGGGAAAAAAATTATTAGAGACAGATCAGATTTTTGAAAATGCATAAGTGGTCAACGACAGTCCTTTTTGACATTTTATCTTTAATGGTTAAAAGCAAATTGACAGAAAGCATATGTTTGATTAGTCGGAATCAAAATTTAAACTTTATGAATTCGAACACATATTTGATGAATATGTTTAGATAAATACGAGATTTAAACCAAAGCTATTTCTTCCTCCTTTTTTATCAGTCAATCTAACAATCAACTAAATAGCTAAAAATGACACTATCAGATAAGCTCCAAGAGATGGTTTAAATATAGCTGCTCTAAAGAAATACGGAAACAATTTCTCTACCACAGAAAAACAAAGTTCTGCATATATTTTATCGTGCCCAGACTCCACTTGAGGGATTAGACTGACGACATAGCAGCTCTAAAGAAGTATATAGGCATCAAGAAATCTTAAACTGTTTTTCCACTTCCATAAAAGCCACTAACAAAACAGTGTTCAGAAAGAGTACTGGTTAACATCATTCTGAGAATGTCTGTAAGTTGGTTAAAGTACAACAAGAGCTCAATCTGATCATGGTCAACATCATTTCAAGAAAGACTCTGAACTTCTGATTTTAATTTTACAGAAGGTGTCTCGTGAGTCGAAATCCTTCAAGATGTCATGGAGAACCATGGGAGTCCTGATTGAGGGCATTGTTTAGATTCTGGAATTGGAACAATGGGACCTAGACAAAGGCGCCATAAGTCGAGTAAGATGGTGACTAGCATTGCAGCACCCAATGCATCAATGGACACTCTTGGCAAGTCCCACGAATCTCCAGGTTTCTCATCAACCCTGTGCATTAAAGAAAGCACCCATCGAGAAAAATGATTAGTAAGAGATCATAGAGTAAGAACGCACCACAATGGCTAACGACAATGGTGTAGTATGATAACACATTTAAGGTTAGATCAGACTAATCTTGGTTAAAATCCACAAATAGCTACAAGGGTGCTTGTGTTGCGGTTGCCTATGGTTCTAGAAAGCACCTCCAAGAGCAAACTTGGAAACTTCACATACTTCTATTACAACTCACCCTAGTGAAGTAGAAAAGTTTACCAAACCTAAACAAGCACAGTGTGAAATTGCAGGATTCTATTGTCTAACAACATCAAAATTTCTGAAAACGCCTCAGACGGTTAATAAAACAACTTTGATCACTTTCACCTGTAGTGCAGTCCACTATCTATCTGAGAAACTAGAGTAGATCAAATCTGTCATCTGTTAAATTGTGCGACACAAGAATACTTTCAGTTGGCCAAGAAAATCTTTGAAGCCGTCATGGAAATTCAGAGTCATACAATGACCATGTTGCTGCTCGACAAAATCCGAGGCAAGCTTAACTTGAGAACAGATGTTCTTTCAGCAAATTACATTTCTACCTTTTCATCTGAAACCTTATCAAAAAACATCTCATAGAACTTGATTTTTCCTTCCTCCAGCATTAGATACCTTGAGGCAATTCTATGGAATAATGTTATGAAGTATGTTTAACTCAGCTAGTCAGCGGACAGAACTCATCCACCTTGTGCGGTACTCCTAATCTTTTTACATATCCTCCCTCATCCACCTTGTGCGGTACTCGTAATCTTTTTACATATCCTCATTTTCCACTCTATTTTAGTACTGATTTAACTAATGGGCTCAAATGATAAAAGTTTGAAGAAGTTTGTTAAAAACGACATTGGAAACTAATGGGCTCAAATGATAAAAATTTGAAGAAGTTTGTTAAAAACGACATTGGAACGATGCTGTAAATAACCATATCTGCACCAGCAGAATTTCAGGTGCAGAAATTACAGGGAAAAAGTTTCTTACCTGAAAAACATCGGATAGCTTACAATGAAGTAGATAGCATAAAACAAGGAGCCAACTTTATACATGACTGCTCGGTCCACAAAGTCATAGTACGGAAACTGCATATGTCAGCAAACAAACAAGTGATTTTTTAACCTAAATCATGTATCTCAAAGGAACCTAATAAAGCTATATACCCTTAAGATATTTCTGTACTCCTACAATTGACCACTTACATTTGAGATAGCTAATGTCTCCAGATAAGCTATAAAATAAGCATATGCCAGAATCCATCCAGCTTTAAAAACCAACTGAAGATTCTCGGGCAAATCAGCAACAGCGTGCTGTAGTCTACGAAGGGTCATGTTTGCTGAGACATGGTAAAACAGGAAGCAAACATGTGCTAGAAGGAAAGTTGTGTGGGGTACCTGCAGAAAGTCACATTATATAGCTTTTGCCAATACAACAACAACGTACCCAGTATAATCCCACAAGTGGGGTCTAGGGAGAGTGGGTGTAGTAGACCTTACCCCTACCTTTTGTGGTACAATGAAAATTCCAAGTAAAGAACGGAGTCGAATGAAAAAAATTAACAGATGGCTTACATTATTCATCCTCCAAGATGGAAATGTATACGAAGCCCCCAAAACTGTAAAGAAATAGTGGGTCCAAAAGTAATTCCCAACATAAGTGAAAATCCCTATCCAGAGATTAGCCTGGAATAGTAGCAAATCAATAGTCAGTCCAGACAAGCACCAACAAGAATTCTTAAAGAAAGGATCGTCAAATTAACGACATGTGTAACAAGGAAACTTATTGGCTATGCCACTCCAGTCAACTAAAGAATCCACAATAAGAGTTTCATCAGGAGGTCATTACAAACTTCTAGCCAATTAATCTGTGTGCCAATTTTAGCAACTTTGTCTATTAGCACCAACGCTGATGAGCAAGCTCAGATATCATAAATCAAGGACAACCCATTTTCACAAGCCATGGCAACAAAAATGGATTTTTCTTATCTTTTTTTAGAATCACTTATATTTATCTTTTTTCTCCATGATAATTTTTTCCAAACTGAGTCCGATTTCCTGCATGTGTCATATGCAGAATACTTGCCTTCACCCAATAACGATCCTTCCAAGCAAGGTTCCTGTCGGCCTGCAAAAGTTAAATGTAATAAGCCTCATATGACTAGTTTTTGGCACAAATGCTGTAAAGCTCTTTTTTTTTAACTGTAGAGATTCCACTAGATATAATAGTACCAATTTTTTTTAAAAAAATAGTTATATAGTCTAGAATAGACATGACGAAGTTGCACTCAAGAACATGGCTAGTTAGAGGAAAAGGCTCACTCAAATGCAACAGTTTGCATATGAGAATTTAGACTCGTAACAAGTCATTTTATATCCTCTACATTTAACAAAAAGTAATAAGTAATTATCTCCTTCACTAAGCACAAATCCATGATGGCCTAATTGAGTACTGTTTGCCATGAGAAGAGATAACCAAAAAGATAACAGGTAGTAATTTGATAAAAATCGGGTTGCAAAAATCAAGTTGAAGCTCATTTGAATAAAAAAAGAGGCCAGCCGAGGTGCACTAAGCTCCAACTAAGGGTCTATTATACGCAATCATACCCTACAATTTTGCAAGAAGCTATTTCCGCAGCTTGAAGCCGTGACTTCCAGGTCACATGGCAGCAACTACTGGTTACACCAAGGCTCCCCTTCTTTGCAGTTCATTCAAATAAGCCACCGAAAAACTTTTAAAGGTCTGGTTATTAAATTGACTCATCAACGCGGCTTCAGTAGTAGGAGGCAGAACTCACCTTTCCGACATATATCATGGGTAAAATTACAGCAGGAAGTGCAGAAACAAGTCCCACCAAGAGGTATTCCCACTCTGTAAAGTCCTGTCATAATGAGCCACTCTGCTGGTTAGAAATAAATCATTCAAAGTATCTTAACAAGAGGCAAAATGAAAATTCACTAAGTACAACCCTCTCTCACGTGCATGCACTATTCATAATGTGTGGGTGGGTGGGTGGGTGTGGGTATACAA
>JAPFFP010000012.1:20445042-20475643 GCA_026153255.1 Solanum medicagineum
TAAACGTCTCTACAATGATAATTAAATATGCATAACACCAAAAAAAGGGCTAAATCAACAAAACAATCATTAAAAAGTTACAATAATAATAATAATAATAATAATAATAATAATATTTTAATGAAAAATTGCAAGTAAAAGTACGAGAAAAAGACGCATGGGGAAAGACCATTTTAGATAAATTCTTACCTCAAATAAAAAATACCAAAAAAAAAAATAATAATTACACAGATAAAATAAATATATACTAATTAATTAACTAACATAACTATAGTTCGAATTAATTACGCCTACATCTAGCTATAATTACTGTTTACGTTTTGTATAATTCACGCGATTATAGAAATATTATGCGCGATTATACAAAAGCTGTGCGTGAATCAAATTGTATAGCGAAATATACAAACACAATGAATTATATAGCGAATTATACAAACATCGTACATGAATTATATAACAAAATATACAAATGCTATACAAAAATTACAAAATATATAATAAATTATACAAATATATATGAATATTACGTGAATTATATAAATACTGCTACAACTTGGGAAACAACTTTCATTAATCTCAAGAAAATATGGGGAGGTGGCTGTATATATGTGGCTTCATGCTGTCCAAACATTTTGGAAATTTTAGATTTTAGCTTTTTTTGCAACTTAGCTTCAACATTCTTTGTGTGTATTGGTTTCTATGATTATGGCAATAACAAGTTGTTCAACAATCTCCATATCCAACTTTGATTTCCCTGTTTCATTTTCACAAAGCATAAACAAGAAAATTTCAATTAGTTCAATCCCTTTTTGTAGCAAAAAATATGTTCCTAAAAAGTTGTTCTTTTCTATCAAGAATCCAAAATCTTTTAGGTATATATCAAATTCACTTGTAAATGATTGTTCAATTGATGAAACCTCTAAAGAAAACAAAACCCAAGTTTCCATTGATGTCAAAACCAGGTAAAAATTCTATCTTGTTTGTAGTCTTGCTCATACCCCCACCCCCACCCACCCCAAAGGGGGTGGGGTGTAAAGACTGTACCTTTTGTTGCCTAATGGAGTTGGGATTAACAAGAAAGATCGATAGTTGTAATGTGAGAGTTTTAGAGTAGATTACTTTATCTTTGATATGAAATGAGTCCCTAAAAACTCTTTATCTTTTTTGTAGTCTTGCTCATACCCCAGCCCCCACCCACCCCCAAAGGGGGGTGGCGGTGTAAAGATTGTAGCTTTTGTTGCCAAATGGAGTTGAGATTAACAAGAAAGATTGATAGTTGTAATGTGGGGAGTTTTAGGGTAGATTAATTTGTCATTGATATGAAATGAGCCCCTAATGTGGAGCTGAGATTTTGAATTTATGAGTCCTGAATTCTAGAAAAACTTATTGGTTGTTGATAAATTGTTTATGGACATCAGGTAGATGTTATCCTTGAGCCTAGGGTCTATTGGAAACGGACTTTGGGCAAGGTCGCGTACACACTACTCTCTCAGACTCCACTCGTGCGATTACATTGAGTATGTTGTTATTGTATCAAGTAGATGTTTGAGTACAAATACATGGTCTGGGCCAAAGTTAGTTCTGTCAAATCCGTTGTAGCTCTGCTCCTGTCCCTATATAGGGTATTCATATAACCAGAGGCAAATCTAGGATTTAGGTGTATGGGTTCAACTGTTAGTCTCTTACCGTTGAATCCATTGGACATATGAAATATGGTTTCGGAATTTGATAATTGTTGAAATTTTGGTTATGTATTCAGTTGAACCTATTATTTATATGCTTCATCAGTCTCTCTACATATAGCAAAACTCCAATTAGTTTGGGATTTAGACTTAGTTGATTGATCTATCGATCGATGATTCGATGTAATTCTTCCTTATGAAGAGTGAAGTGGGATTAGTGACAGATTGAAAATGTAGTAATGCTAGTTGGAGTCGTAATGGATCAAAATAGTAGATGAAAAAGATTTTATATTTCATCATAAAGCTATTACCTTTCTATAACTCGAGCAGATATGTTTCTGTTAGGAAAATTACATTCCCGCTGTGCTTGGAAAGTACTTCCAGAACGAGCTGTGGCAAATTAGTTAGATGTTTCAAAACAATCATTTCTCGGAAGATTGTGAATAGACTGTCACTATTTTGTTAGTTAAGATTTCTTTATGCAATCATTTGGTGTATTGCCTGATCTTTCACTTTCCATCTTCAACTGTTTATCTGTTTGTTTATGGTCCTGCAGTACGTGGAACTGGAGGGGCTATTCCATCCGATACCAGTATTCTGGCAACGGTGGCCCAGCGCTCGTTTTAGTCCATGGTTTTGGAGCAAACAGGTCAACATCAAACACATTTTGCTTATAGGTATTAATTTGCAAACCTACACCACGAATAGAGTGTTCCCATTATCCTTCCATTTATGAATCACTTTCTCTTTTGGCTCTTGACATTTTAATCGCATTACAGAATTTGAATTTCAACACGTAGATTATCTTTGTTACGTTTTGTCCTTCTATATACCAAAACCAAAAGTCTGTTATGCTAATACCAAGAACTTCGCGAGCAACCTTGTTTTCTTTACAAAGTACAGAAGATCTTAGACCAGTTGAGCAAATTTTTGCATGTAAAACTTCCAAATTATGGAACTTTGATCTCGACATCTTGCAACCACAGGCTAACAGTGGAACTGGCATAAATGGTACTCCACTGTTTCAATTTGTTTGTCTGGTTTGAATTGACACGGAATTTAAGAAAGTAAAACGAATTTTGAATTTTGTGGCCTTAAACTAAAGATATGTGGAATGTACCATAATTTCCTTTAATCTTATGGTCTTAACCGCGTAGAAAGTTAGAATTAAAGAGTTGCCCAAAAAGAAAGAGACTTTTTTTGAAACAAACTAAAAAGGAAAGTAAGACAAACAAATTGAAATGGAGGGAGTACATATTTCTTTGTAGTTGCAAACCAGAACACAGCATTCACATGTAGCTTATTTTGCTGGCTGTTGATTGATTTGGTTTCATTCGAATCCAATATCAGTTTATTGGTCACCTGCATATAGATCATCTTTGTCATATTGTTACTATTTCATTCTCTTTGAACTCACATCTGGAATGATCCTTTTCCTACAGTGACCACTGGAGAAAAAATCTACCTGTTCTTGCGCAGTCACATCGGGTGTTCTCTATCGACCTAATTGGTTATGGCTATTCAGACAAACCAAATCCTCGCGAGCTTGGTGTAGACAGCTTTTATACATTTGAAACATGGGGCTGCCAACTAAACGATTTTTGTAAGGATGTCATCGGAGATAAAGCCTTCTTCATTTGCAATTCCATTGGAGGTGAGCTCTTCTCCTTCTGTTTGTATCATAAGCTTAAAGTTAGTATACTTATATTTTGGCAATAGATTCATTTCATATACTCATGAAATATTCCGCTTGCTTCTCAAAAACAATTAAGAAGACATTCGCACAACAGCATACCGAATTTAATCCCATCTGGGGACCAGAAAAGACATTCATATGAAATAAAAATAAGAAACTATATGCAAGAACGACTTGTAGCGGGAGCTTAGTGCTCTAGGCTGTCTTTTTTTTGGTTTTGGTGCCTTCATCTCTTGGAATATTTTGTCTATGGGTCACAGTGGCAAAGGGATTTCACGAGGGGCATCATTTTCTCTAGTTCTTTGGGCTTACTATGTTATGTGATGTTTATAACCCGTAAAAGAACTTGCTGGTTTCCTCTGCAGGACTTGTTGGTCTTCAGGCTGCTGTTTTGGAACCAGAACTCTGTAGAGGCATTCTTCTTTTAAATATCTCTCTCCGAATGCTGCATATAACGAAGCAGCCTTGGTTTGGTAGACCACTGATTAAAGCATTTCAGAATTTATTGAGGTAACCTTCTTTATTCACTATATCTCGAAGACTTGAGCCTTTTGGTATCTGCACTGGACTCATCTAAGGTGTTTTTGCATCAGAAATACTGAACTCGGGAAATTCTTTTTCAAGAGTGTTGCTACTCCTAAAGCAGTGAAAAACATTCTGTGTCAGGTAAACACCACGTAGCACCCTGGTGCGTAGAAACTTAATTTCACTGAAGAAATTTATTGCTCAGCTATAAGAAATGTGGTGCTTGAATTGTTATTCTGGACAACAAAATTTAGAATTGCACATACATGAACTATTCAAAAGAGCACAGAATAATCCGACATCCAACATCAAATGACTTCATTGTAAATTTTAAATCCTGGATCTACGCCTGTTTGCAGTGTTATAATGACACATCCCAGGTGACAGATGAGTTAGTACAGGCCATCCTTCTTCCAGGGCTTGAGCCTGGTGCTGTTGATGTGTTTCTCGAGTTCATTTGCTATTCAGCAGGGCCGCTACCAGAGGAACTACTACCTCAAGTGAAGGTGATTCTCGAACTATTGCTTTTACTTCCCATACGATGCTGTCTTATATTTTTCTTGTTTTTGAAACTGATTCCGGGGCCAAAATCTATGTTATTCCGCAAAATGTGCATTTCTCAGTGCCCTGTTCTGGTGGCATGGGGTGACAAGGATCCTTGGGAGCCAATAGAACTTGGTAGAGCCTATGGTGAATTTGATACAGTCGAAGATTTCGTCGTGCTCCCTAATGTTGGCCATTGTCCTCAGGTATTTCCTCCCTCTTTCAAGTGTAGTCGCAATTGTCAACATGTCTGTGCTTTATTCATTATTATTTGCTTTCAGAGGCGGAAGAAGATTCAAGATTGAAACTTCAGTGTTTCTTTTCATATATATATCTATACCCCGTGTAAAACATGCTGAGTTCAGTTAAACCTGCATACTCCAAGTAGTTTATACACAAAGCAATAACGTCAAGCCAAGACGTTTCTTCAAACTTTGCATTTCATCTCGCGACAAAGGATAACTGCTGGTTTACTTAAAATCAAGTCTCATCTTGGCGTGAGGTTGTTAAATTTTAAACTCAGTAACGCGTCTCATCGTTGTAACATTTTTTAGGACGAGGCACCTCATCTTGTGAACCCTCTGGTGGAATCATTTGTTGCCCGGCATGCCAACGTTTGATAACTGAGTCGCGGTGAGCATGTAATCTTGTTGTTTGCATCGGAATACACATTTGGTTTCGCGTCCAACGAAGGTTGCTTGCTAGTCAAAAATGACTGAAAAAAGTGTATAGAAGAACAAGAAAGAAAGAAAAGTGAGCAACAGTTTACTCTTAATTCATGTGAAGGGATATTTCTTTATACCACCCCTTCTTTGATCGAAGGTTGATCAGTTTGAACATTATTCGTTGAAAAATTATCATATGTATATAGAAAATTATGCTATTTTACAAGGTTACTATTCCATGAATACATGTTACATATCTTGAACACTTTAAGTGAATATTTAGTGAATGTAGAGAAACTTTTTTGGTTACTGTTCATATATTTAGCGTGAAAAAGTCTAGATGTTTGATGTATTCATACTATAATAATAATAACTACGTGTCAATTTCAAATAAGTGGGGATCAGCTATATAAAATTTCATTTTGGCGTTTAAGCTCATATCATCATTATAATTAATAAAATAAAAGAGATATATGCTTATAAATATTAGCCGCTTCTTAAACACATTTAAACCACTGCTAATTGAATATAAATTATCGTTCTTTACATAAACTTACAGTTAAATTCTTCTGCGTCTGGATATTTCTAATATTTGATGAGATAGTTAAAGTTGTTAGTAAATTCAAATAAATTGTCGCCAAATACACCTAAATCGATGTTAAATTCACCTAAACCCATGCTAAATTCACATAAATTGCCCCCAAATTCTTTTCAGGAAAAAGATTTAGATATCTCATGGAACAAGACTCAAAATCTCAAATATATCATCGATTTTTGAGAAAGACTCATTTGTTTCAATTTATCTATATCATTGTCGTTTGAGAAAGACTCGTTTATAAAATCACCAAATAACTTTTAACATTTTCATAATATACTTTTTCTTAAGTAATATTTTAAATAGATATAATAATAAAATATAGAATTTGACCAAAAGTATTTAATTAATACTGAAATTCCAATAACGACCTTATCACCTACCTTTACTCACATTTTGTTCCAAATCTACGCACCGTCAATATTTCTGAGCAAAAACAGAGATATTTGCTTTTTGAATCTCCGAAAACCCTATGCGGAGATAATCGGAGATCAAATTATGGCATTTTCCCGGCGGTTAATCGGAGTAAGCATTCTCAGTTTTCTTCTTCTTCTATCATCAACCGCTACCGGCGATGATGACATCTCACGCGCCGCACCTGCTAATGCATCGAGCTCCTGTAACAATCCTTATAGAATGGTAAGTTTGATTCAATTCGTGTATTCACTATCCTTCTGCTGTTAATGTTTTGCTAGTGTAAGGTAATTATGCGGAAACGTAGTTTAAGAACTTTGCTTAGGTGAAACGAAATTATTGAGTGTTGGAGTGAAATGGATCGGAATTGAAAGGATGTAGAGTACTTATGTAGCAATCACCGACTAAAAGTTGGGAAAAAAGTCAATAATGACAAGTTCCTGTTGAAGTTCCAGAGATAAGTGAAAGATTGAATCTTTTTTCTCTGTTACAATGACAACATACCAGTGGAATCCCACAAGTGAGGTCTAGGAAGGCAAAAATGTAAGCAGACCTTACCACTAGCTCATAGAGATAGAGGTAGTGGGGTGGCGTGGGAAGTGTTTCTGTTATCGTATTTATCTAATCTCTAGTCGTTTAGTTTTGCTGAAACTCAATTACTGAGTATTGGAGTGAAATGGGTTCAAATGGAATGGTTTGAATATAGAGTATTCATGTAGCTATCAACGACTAGTTTGGAAGAAAGATCAATAATTTCGGAAGAAGATTACTTCCTTGCCTTGCGAAGTAGGGACTTGGAAGTTACATCAGCAAAATTTGGGAAGAATTCAGGAAGTACGTACACTTTGAAGAGCAAGAAGGAATTAAAATAAGATTTTGGTTAGACATGTGGTATGGGAACGATACACTAAAATATGGATCTCCTAGCATATTTCAAGTTTCTGTTAGTCTGAGGCAACTATTTCTGATTGTAGAGATAATACCGAGTGGAATATATCGTTAAGAAGTAATTTTGAGGATTGATAATTCAGTTGCCTTACGAGAATACTACACATCGGAACAGGCACTTTGCAGAGACATAATGGATACAATCTGATGGAATTAGAATAACAGAGGTACTTTTACAGTCAAAAGTTGCTACCAGGTCTTGAGAAACACATGTATTCTCTTGGCCAGGGAAAGAAAAAAAGGCAGTCCGGTGCACTAAAGCTACCGCTATGCGCAAGGTCCGGAAACGGGGAAAGAGTCTGGTTACAAGGGTCTATTATACGCAGTTTTACCTTGCATTTTTACCGGAAGATGTTTCCAAGGTTTGAAACCGTGACCTACTGGTCACATGGCTATGGAAAGAGAGATGAAAAATTGTAGCTTTAACAGAAGTAATTTGTTTCGGCTGGATAGTGATGTTTGAAGCTAGAGGATTTAATTTTTGCAATAGATGCTTTTGATTATAAGCTATATTTATTATCCACTCGACACAAATAAAAAACCTCAAATTTTGACAAAATCAACCATTTTTATGCACTATTCAGACCATAGGAGCATACAGGGGCGGACCCACATAAAATTTTGTGGGTGCTCGAGCACCCATTGACCCTGACGTAAAATATATATAGGATATGAAAAGTACTACAAAATCTATATAATTAATGAGTAAGCATCCAATGTATAACTGCTGGATGTAGCTTGTTGGTTAGTAAGTGGGTGCTGAAGCTTTGTAACTGGGAGGTCGTGTGATCGATTCCCCTCAAGGATATCTTTTTCCTATTGCATATTCTCCCCTAATTTTAGGCTTCTATTTTCTCCCCTGAGCAACTACAAGTTTAGAATTAACAGTAATTATTGTTATTTATTTTAATTGTAAAATATGGAAAAATCATTGCGTACATGTTTTAATTTTTTGAATTATATGCTCCACCTTCTCTCCATGGAATCACAAAGTTTTCCATCCAAACAACATAACAAGTAATTATATATATATATATATATATATTTAATTTATTGTGTAAAGCATACAATATTCGCAAGTATAAGCAACGTTATTATTACTCATTTTAATTTCAAAATACGAAAAGTTGTCGAGTACATTAATATTAAAGAAAACGTTCTCATTAACTTTTTACATGATTGTGATTTCCATGTTGAAGGTCTCAAGTTCGAAACCCCTTGCCAGCGAAAGCAAGGGGTTTGCCTTTTGTGTCGAGCTCGTCGCACCGAGCTTGCCTAGTGTGGCTTACCTCTCCTGTGCGGTTTGCACGCTATTGCATAGGAGCGAGGATTTTACCCCGTGCGCACCCAAAGAGCAGCGGCTATAGGTTTCCCTTGTCATTAAAAAAAATAAATGAACGATAATGATTTTATGTTAATAAAAGTGAAGCACCCACTATCTTCAGATCCTGGATCCACCATTGGGAGCATACCCACAAGCTAAATCAGAGAAAAAGAACAAAACAGAACCACATTATCTGTATTTTCAAATGTTTAAACAAGATAGAAGAAAGTAGAGTTAGGCTTGCCATGAAGTTAACGGACTGAAGATCTATATATGCTAAGAGTCAAGGAGGACACATATAGACTGAATAAAGGAGTAAAAAGATGACCTGGCCATAGTAGAACACCCCACATATTATAACATTTTACAGCTCGTATATGACATTACTAAAATTCCCTCATAACATAATGTAAATGACCTTAAGTACACGTGTTGAAAACAATTTATACTCACTCTTCTATAATAGTAAAAGTGCATCTACTGGATGCGAGTAATTACAAAAATATATTTACTTCGTCCTTGTAAAAAAATAGAAGTATCTTACTTAATCCCAGGAAAAATAGAAGAGCAGGACATCGAAGTTCTAGTGTGCATTCAATGAGAAAAATAAAGGTCATTGATCAGGAGATTTGTAACATGAGTTGTATGCATGTGAAAAAGGGTGTCATCATTTGTGTTGTATCTCCGAATTCGACATAACTAACTAGTTTTGGATTGAGATGCAGTTGATCAGTTATTTGATTGTATTTCTGTAATTGCTTCTTGGTGATTTGGGAGTGTGAGGAAAATTGGATTCCAACCAGTTGATGTTACGTCATCTTTCAGAAGATGTAAATTAATGACCACGAGAAGATTGGGTCTTGTCTATTTTCTTGTTGGACAAAGTATTCTTTGTTTTAACTCTCCGTTTTTTCACCTATGGAGACATACTGAGTTACTTGTTTCATACCAAGTTGCTTTTATCCTTTTGTACAGGTTCTGGTGAAGTTATGGATTGATGGTGCCGAGCATGAATCAATAGGTGGCTTAAGTGCGGCATTTGGGTCTCTTTTATCTACTGATACTAAAAATGCCCCTAGATTGCCTGCTACTTATACAAAACCCTTGAATGGCTGTTCCAGCTCCTCTGTTAAGGTATTTTTTCCAGATTTCTGACAAATGCCCTTATTCTTTGGTAAATAGCCCTCAGTTCAGGGGCTTTTAAATTTTTGGTTGCAATACTTACTTTGATATATGCAAAAGGTTAACCTTTCTTTATCGTTTGTTATACATTGCTTAATGCAGAGATGTCTGTTTACTTTGGTCTAGTTATCAGGCTCCATTGCACTAGCTCTTCGCGGTCAATGTGATTTTCTAACGAAGGCTGCGGTTGCACAAGCAGGAGGTGCTGCAGGGATTGTGCTGATAAATGATCAAGAAGGTTGTAATCGATGACTCATTGTCATATCAGTTTTTATTTTCTTTTAGTTTTTTACTTTTTATTTTTTTGTTTCCGTCTTCCTCATCTCTTCCGGAAATAACACTGTTTTTTCGTGCTATTCTTTAGATCTCCTGGAGATTGCTTGTCCTAACAATTCTACAGTATCAAACATAACAATTCCTGTTGTAACCATTTCAAAAGTTGGAGGAGATGTCATAGACAAATATATCTCTGCTGGAAAGAAAGGTTAAGTCTTAGCCTCATGTATATTACCTCCATCTTCTGTCAAGGTTAACTTTCTGTTGATTCTAGTTCTGGTTCCAAGGTACCTGATATCTTAGGATATCACTTATACTTAATTATAGTACATGCATCGCTTTCATGCTTTTAATCGTCTATGTAATCTGTTGTGTGATTCTTGTGTTTCTGGATAACGTGTCTTTCAAAAAGGTGTTCAACTCATGTCCTTTCTTCAGGATGTGCTATGATTCAAGCATACTTTGCAGGAAAGATATGATAAGGTCTTTTTTACTATTTACATGTGCGCCTTGGACACTGAAGAAGTGCAAAATAAGTATGGAGCACTTCATCAGAGCTCCATAGCTCAAATCTAAGGTGTGTTGAACTCCCTTAGATTTTAGCTATGGAGCTCTTGTAAGTTGTGAGGTGTAATTCCATGTCATGGTGTATAATTTAATCTTCAAATATCATCGCTCACTGATGACAATGTCCATTTAAAACTATATTGCAGTGGGTTCTCCAGCCGTTCTGTCCATTGTGCATTTCTCGTCATCCTTGTTTCAATATTCTTATCTCTTGATGTTCCTCCTTTTCTTAAATCATGGAAGAACTAACATGATGAGCATATTTACTCTTAATGCAGTGGAGATTATGTTTTATTCACCAGATCGCCCCATTCTGGACTACTCATCAATGTTCATATGGATGATGGCTGTTGGCACAATTTTTTGTGCATCTTTTTGGTCAGAGTTTACTACATCTAAGGAAAGCAATTTCTATGAACAGTCACCAGAGGTTCCAAAAATAGCATCCTGATATATCTTTGCATTTAATATATATAGCCTCTTATGTTCTTATAGAATTAATTAGCGATGCTCTGCTTGTTTTAAGCAACCTTTCATACTGTATCCTGAAGTTGATGTCTTAGTTCTATGTTGCTGCACTGTGTTAGATTTTGAAGTAGTGCACCTAGGAATAGCTGCAGTATTTCATAAGTTCATCTATCTGGTTCTGTAACATGTAGATTTGGATTGTACTGGCAGGGAATTTAGATTGCAACTTAGCTGAACCACGGAGAATTGTTAGGGCATGAATAGTTGAGGAGGAAAAGATACCAAACAATCCTTATTGGAATATAAAGTTCTAGGATTTTAGATGTCATCTTAGTTGTAGGGTGAATGAATATTTTGCATTATGGGTATGGTTCATTAAGTGGAGAGGTATCAGGAGCAGAGCGGTGCTTAAGGCAGATTATCTATTCTTCCCTGACATGATTTTGAAAACTAAAAATTCTTCACTGTTGAAGAAAAAGGAAAGAATGCAGATGATAGCTTCACAGCATTAGGATAAAATCTGCTGGCTTAACATGCATTAGAGATTTATTTATTTAAAGGAAATTTTAAAACAATTAACTGATGGTAATGATACAGAACTCTTGGTCATTTGTCTTAATTTCGTGCAGCTGACTTGTAACATAATTGCTGTAGAGCAGGTCCTTCATTTTTTATTTTGAGTTCAGAGTCGATTTTTGTTATAGAATGTCAGTACCAACTCATCCTGATTTATATTTCATATTTTGTTCCTCTTTTTGTTTCCCTCATTCTTTTTGCTTGAAGTCAAGGATTTGGATATATCACATGTACTTCTAATGATCAATGGCTGTCATGTTGAGTTCATTGGTTCTTCCTTTCTCATTTTTAGGTGATTGCTGGAGGTGCCAGAGAAGAAGATGACAAGGAGATTCTAAATATCACTACAAAGAGTGCTTTTGTGTTTGTCATCACCGCGTCTACGTTTCTGTTGCTGCTTTATTTTTTCATGTCTTCTTGGTTTGTCTGGCTGCTGATAATACTTTTCTCTATTGGTGGAGTTGAGGTACTCAAATAAATCTCTACTTTTGACTTGATCACTAAGCCAAGATAACTTGTTTCAAACTTGGTTAGACAAAACCTTCTCATTTTATAGCAGCGCGTTTCTCTGTTCATGCTACTCATTGACAGATTATAAGCCATCTATTTAGTACAGAAAGGAAGCATGATGATAAGCAAAGATGATCCATCCACGAATTAATCACAACCAAACAACCCTTTCAAAACAACTTGAAACCAAAAATTGCTCACTAATTAACCCAAATGGTCAAATCAAACATAACTTGATTAATAATCCACAAATGGGTCCCATCCCTGCAACCCATATTAAACCTTTAATCTCAATCTGTCTTCCAAGATGACTCACTAATTATAGTGTCCTTTCAGCTCATTGACTTATTAGTAGGCTGTGCATAGCATTGCCAATTATATTGTAATCAAGGGAATGTATCAACTGTTAAATATTCATGTTGCTTGATTGAATCAAAGATAAAATGATCTATTTTTCCACATGAGCTCATAAAAAGATTTAATGAAATTTTGTGCTTAGTGCATTTTCTTTATGGTTCTGCCTGCTATGTTCTTTAGAAGTGTTACTCTTCCCAGCTCTAAAAAGATGAAGTTATGCATCTTGTTTGAACTGAACTTGGGTTTCTTTTTCAGTTTGATTGTCATTGTCTCTGCTTATTGACTTTTGGCATTTAAATGTTTCCTTCTCAGGGAATGCATAGTTGTATAATATCCCTGGTATCGAGGTATAATATTTCCAAGAGCATTTGTCTGCCTGTGAGATTAATGTGCGGAATAGATTTCTAATTAGCCTTCTTCTTTGATTCAAACAAAACTGTGAGTAGCAAATGTAAAGTTTGTGGAAGGAAGACGCTCAATTTGCCGCTTCTTGGGGAGATTTCTATTCTTTCTCTTGTGGTCTTGATATTCTGCATGGCATTTGCGATCTTCTGGGCAGCAACTAGGAAAGCATCATACTCTTGGATCGGCCAAGATATTCTGGTAAGCTTATTAGTAATATTCATCCTCAAAAATTTCATGCACTTGTTTGCATAATAGCAATTTCATGCACTTGTTTGGATAATGGAAGTGAAAAACTTTTTTGCACTTTGAATGTGTATGTTCACAGAGTTTGTTATTCTTTACAACTATGCATCATATTCACTCGGACTTTCTCTGTCTTCTCTGCATTGTTAGAACTAAAGAACTTTCTTGTTTCCAGGGAATTTGTTTGATGATAACTGTTCTGCAGTTGGCTCAGTTGCCTAATATAAAGGTCTGTAGATACTTCCATGCATTATCCTATGAGAGGCGTTGATAGCTTTTTTGCGTCATGATGGTTACTGTTCTAATTTCATTTGATGATTACTATTTTGCTTTAGGTTGCTACGGTGCTTCTATGTTGTGCATTTCTTTACGACATCTTTTGGGTTTTCCTGTCCCCTGCTATATTCCATGACAGTGTAATGATTGCAGTAAGTTCTCTCTTTAGCTACATCTATCTCTCTGTACTGTTGATGCAGACTTCCTGTATTGTATGAGGCTGTGAGCTGCCAATTTTAATCTTTCTTTAGGATGTGTAATATCATGTTGGTTTTCCTTTTCCTTCTTACCTCAAAGTTTGGTTGCATTTTTAACATACATGAATATGGGGAATATCTATTCCAGTTTGACAAGACTTCTTAGGGAACACTGGTCTTAGACTCTCAGTTGTATAGATCTGAATTTGAACTCAAGTATTTGTGCCTCATAGCGGAACCAGGTTGACTAGATTATATATTAGATTCTTTATTCCTCTGGGCTGGTTTGGAGGTTAGGTCCTTGCAATGACGGAAAAATCATTGGGGTGTCATTTATTTTCTCCTTTTTATTGGCAGGAAACTCGAACTCTGAATATTGATGGGATGAGTTCAGTTCCTATTTAGTAAAAATCTACACTTTATGTTGAAATGTGTAATAACGATTAAATTGTTTTGTCATTTATATAGGGTTTAACCTGTCGTTTCTCTCTCTCAGGCTATTTAAGGATTTACTAAATATAATAATACGAGCATGCTCATATTTAACAATGATTATTTGTGATATAATCTATTATTAAAAAAAAACAATGATTATTTGTGATGAGATATTTTACTCTAAAGTACGGTGAACTTGCTACGACTGTCAAGAAGCAAAAAATAGAGTACAGTTCTGTTGAAATGAACTTAATTGAATGAGAAAGATAATATGACTCAAAAAGATTAGTACAGTACTGAAAGAGTAACACGAAATCTGCAAGAAATAAACTTGAATATAAGATGCATCAAAATTTCTTAATCTTAGAGCAGAGGGCCTCAAGAACATAGTAATCAATAATTAAGCTGAAGACTCATTGAAGATCTCTTTAGTCAATGTAGATTGTAGACATTTCACTGAAATGAAACTAAACCATGATGGTTTTGTACATGGAGGAACTCATGGTATTTGTGAAGTTTCTGCAGAATAGTTGATCATGTAGATTTATCCGGAGGAGCTTAAATGGTGCAACTGTGATATTTACGTTCGATGGTTCAAACAATGTGTCTTTTGCCTATATGGCAGTAGCAGTTTGGTTTAATTGTTTAGTTGTTTCTTCAATAAGCTGGAGTAATACATGATTCTTGTCCTCCTCCATTATCACGAGAAGTTGATTTAGCTCTTCAAACGTAACATTGAAATTTCTCACTGACATCTTCTTGAGTTCGTCCCTTTAATAGGTTGCCCGTGGCGACAAAGCTGACGGAGAATCCATCCCAATGCTTCTGAGATTTCCTCGAGTATCAGATCCTTACGGTGGCTTTGATATGATTGGTTTTGGGGATATTCTCTTTCCTGGTTTGCTGGTTTGTTTTGCTTTCAGGTATCCCTTCATTCTTCAGCCATGTTGCGAGCAAAAATGTTAGCCTCTCCCAAAATGTAAAAAGAACTAAGCACATTGTCTAAGGTGAAACGAGAAGAATATTCCTCTTTGTGCAGTTGTTCGCTACCTTTGCCCTTCGAGATCGAGGGCATTTAGATGCTACATGTCTATAGATAGAATAAAAATTGAATTTTAGTCACATGAGCCTTTATGTTTGCCCATCTATGTTCTCATACAGTTTCTTTTAGTTACCAAAAATGGTTCCTATGACAGTGATAAAAATTCAGAAATTGGTTTTGAAGAGATGTATTGCAATAGAGCTTAAGATGTTTTAAACCCTTATCGTTGCTCTTTTAATGAGTTGACCACCTTTTCCCTTCTATTTATGGAATGAACATTTTCAGTTTCCTTTTCATCCATGTCTCATCTGATGGGTTCGCTTCCTTTCTAGAAAAGCTGGTGGAACCTCCTGTTGATCCTATTTTCAATCTTTTGTGCAGATTCGACAAAGCTAGAAGGAAGTGTGTACTAAATGGATACCACATCTGGATGATGGTTGGCTACGGAATTGGTCAGTACTTAGCTAAAATATTAGTTGTCATCTTCTTTTAGCTACCTCACTAATTCTTCCAGTGGCCCTTTTTGTAAATGATGTTAGTTGCTCGAGATCATTAATACTTGGCAAAACCACTGAAAAATACCTAAACAGTGTGAATGAAGTATAAACAGCTGTCTTATAGCACATTGTAAGCAGCAACAAAATCAAAATCTTTGTTAATGAGCAGAAATCTCGAAGCCTGTCGTTCTTTCTTTCCTTTTACTCGATTTTCATTTCCTTCACCTGGTTCTCATTTCGTCTCTTCCAATTTTGCAGGTCTTTTATTCACATTCTTGGGCTTGTATCTAATGAACGGTCATGGGCAACCTGCTCTTTTATATCTTGTGCCCTGCACCCTAGGTATGACAGTTTGACAACTTGAATCAGAATTTCTGATTGGTATTCGTATATCATTCATTGACGTTTTAATCTTTAGGAGTTTGTGTGGTGCTGGGACTGCTGAGGGGCGAACTTAAAGACCTATGGGACTATGATAGCAAATCAACCAATGTTGAAAACTCGCTATTGGAAGACGCCTGATAGATAGATAGATGGGAGAACAAATACTAAATCTACAAACACAAGCCATTGATGTATATGGTGTTCATAGAATTTTAAGTTCCGGGAAGTTCATGGCTGTGTTGCATATGTATAATTTCGTTCGCGACAGCAATTTTTCCGTCACTGCAGCTATTCTTGATCAATATGTAACATAGTTATCATACAAAAAGGAGAAGTTATAATGAGCACTCACAATTCCCCCTATTGTTTTGCATACCATTTGCTGTAGCTTTTTGAGTCTTTGAGGGCATTTAGCCTAAGATGGTGATGTCCGTTTCTGGTTTTTTTGCAAGCTTTGCTGCTGCTTTTTTTTTTTTTTTTTTTATGTTTCCCTTCCAGAATTCACTAATCACATTGGAGATTGACTAAATCTGGATTATCCTCGGAAAGTCCCACATTTGAGGTGGATAAAGCGCTTCCTAACAAAGGTGATTCCGTACTCGAGGATTTGTATCGAGACCTCTGGTTAAGATAGATGAGTACTTACCATTGGTTATCCCCAAATCAAACTTAAGACACACTAATATGAAGTTTAGACATATGCGTTTAAAGTTGATTTGTTAGAATTTAATTTCAAATAATTTTAAGGCTTGTAAAGTTGTCAGTTATTGATTTGTAGATTTGCTAAATCATTATAGATTATCGGTTCAGCTATTGATTTAAGCGCTAAGATTACACCCAAAAGAATTTCTTTGATAACTTAGAAACAATATGACATCTACACGAATTATGCACATGAGTTAGTAAATTGTATCTTTTCTAAAAAAATTAACACCTTAAAGAATAACTAAGAATTAACACCTTATATAATAACTAAGAATTTGAGACAATGGAAAGAATAAGTATGAAATCACATCTTAAGCGAAGAACTTTATATTGAAGGGTATACTCATTATAAAACCAATAGCACAATAAAGATAAAATCTAAACCCTTAGACCAATAATATTTTCTTTATTCGGGTTTTCAATTTCGATTTGATTTTGAACGGGTTATCAGTTTCGGTTCAATTTTAAGGGGCCCTCATTCATACTATCAGGTCCAATATATTTGAGCCCCAATAATTCGGCCCATATATAAAAATCACTCTCGACTCTCATCTCCAACTTCCCCAGCCTTTCAGCAGAGTGATTTCTCTCTACGCAGAGAGAGCTTTCCGATTCAATAATGGCGAACAGTATGTAAATTATCTTTAGTTTTGAGTATTTGTACGGTATCAGTATCGGACATTGATCCTTAATTGGTTGTTGCAACAGTACCGAGATCATTTTTGCAAGTTGCAGCTAAAGAAGAAGAAGCTGCACCGCCTCTGCGAGTTGTTCAGATTGAAGGACTGGTACACTTTCTCTTTACAATTGAAAAGTTTATAATGGAATATAGATTGAGGTTTCGTTTAATCTGAGTTAATTTGACTAATAATCAGAGAGTAAATTGAATAAGATTGATTTAATATTTTAAATTTTCAAAAATTATAGGAGAAATACTATATTAACGTGCAATCTGTTTCATATTAATATGATGAAAGAATACATGTTGAAACATGACAAGCAAAAGTGAGCGGAAGGATTAGGTTATTTTGCGGCATTGTACCAAGGATTAGGATGATATCGTATATGTCAGTTCTCTCCCTGATCGCACTAGTTAGGAGTATGTATTGTGTATATGAAAACAGATAAGCTTATAATGGAAATTTTAACACATCCTAACGGATTGATGCAGAGTTGTACAACGTCCTCATCATAAGGAATGAGACGGTAAAAAGGAAATTTGGATGTATATGAAAGTTTCTGTTAAGTTGAGAGTAGAATTTCGATTGAGTTGAGTGAGTTGGTCTTGTATAAATTCATGCATGTGTACAGTTATTAGGTAATGATAGACTTGTGAGACTTGATGCTTGTAATTTAGTTTGTTCCTCACCTTATCTGATTTGGCTGAGGACACGAAGTATAGAGATTCATCTTTCAAGTTACTATTAGCTATTTCTTTAAGGTTCTTATTACAAAAAAAGATTCAGAATGCTTGTGGAATTTTGCGAAGAACAGAACATTTTGGTAGTGAATAATTCATACAGGCAATACCAACTAATTGGTATAAGGGTTAGTCTTGTCGCTAAAATTATATTACCTAATAGTATTTGTTCACTTTAACTTTAGTTGCGAGTGATTCAGGATAGAAGTCAAATTAACAAGTATAGGAATGAAACATGTCCAAATGGAGCGGAGTGGATTTGGAAGATTAATATTCCAGATCCGTACTGGTTCTGGATTGAGGCATACTTGTTATTGTTGTTGCTTATTTCACACAGCGATTGTTGTAACTGAGTAATTTTCTGAGTTGGACCAACTTCCCATCTTCTCATTTTTTGCCGAGGGAATTGCCATCTTTTCATCTGATCTAAATTTAATTTAATTTCATGAACAAAAAGTTAATATTAGTCAATTCATTTAATCTAGGATTGCAATGTGGTTGTGACTCAACTGAATTAAACTCAATTACTATATTCCATAACATATATTTCACTGACCAGCTTCTAGGAGGAAAAGAACTATAATATGGTGTTATAAGGTAATTAATTGTATGATTGAAGCAATTCAAAGAAGTAATGGCTATGAGATGATCCATACTTTTAGTTAAGAAAACCCTGTAAGAAACATATTAGCTACTATACTCTATTAGGTCTTTTATATAGATGGTGATTTATACGAGTTTGCTGGAATGTATATATTAATATACTCCCTCATCCTAAATGATTGTCAGCTTCGAGTAAATGATTGCCTAGGATGTGTTGGAATGTATCTTTTTTTTTTTAGTTATTGGTTAATGTACACCCTCATCCCAAATGATTGCCAATGATGTGGTGTATCAACAATTTTAAGAGATACCACATGTTCCTGGAAAGATTAGATGTAATAGTAAAATTATGGTATTTTGATGGCATATAAGTATGTGTATAGACGGACATGCGTAATTTCTTAAGGTAAATTCTGTGCAACAGGTCATTCTGAAGATAATGAAGCATTGCAAGGAGTTCTCGCCAGCTTTGGTCACCGGGCAACTTCTTGGATTGGATGTTGGAAGTGTTCTTGAAGTCACAAACTGCTTTCCATTTCCAGTATGTTGAATTCTAGCATTTCTTGCTTATTCTTTATCCAAAAATTTGTTGTTTCAAAATTTCTGTTTCAGATTCATAAATGAGTAGATGTCTTCTTAAAAATATTTTGGTTAGATTCGTGAAGAAGATGAGGAGATTGAGGCTGAGGGCGCTAATTATCAGCTTGAAATGATGAGATGCCTAAGGGAGGTTAATGTTGACAACAACACTGTTGGTTGGTATGCGTACTTTCCTGTTCGACTACATCAGAGACAATTTTGAATTTGCCGAACATAAAAAATGTTGATCCTGTGGTCCGTGTGGACTGGAGCATTGGTTTTGTGATTTGTGTGTGGCATTTTGTTTGTGTTGATTAGTTTCTCTGTGTTAGAGATTGTGGCAGTGGTGGAGATTTGTGGTGTCTGTGTACTGTGTTGATAAAAAAAGTGTCTGGATTGATTTTTTTTTTTGTGGGGGGTGGGGGGGGGGGGGGGTGGGGGTGTGTGTGGGGACTGTGATGACTGGTTGCAGTTAGTTTTGCGAGTTAAGTTGGCATTTGCAAAGTGAGCATTTCTTCCTTTCCTTTTATGTAACTGATGCATGTTAGACATTTCTTTTTCTGGTTTTGTTAAACTCGGATCATATTGCCACGTCTTTCCTTGTAATATGGTTATTTCGTTGGTATTATAGTACAGGTATCAGTCAACTTTATTTGGTTCTTTTCAAACTGTTGAATTGATAGAGACCTTCATGAATTACCAGGTATACTACTCTCTTATGACTCAGTCCATCCCTTTCTCTCATCTTTGGATTGTTAAATTGAATGTATTGGTAATAGAGTTGCACTTGTTTTGGTTTCACGTGCTAATAGTACTTGTGTGTGCGTCTGGTTAACCAGAAAAACAAAATATAATGACTTCTTATTTGTTCGCTTCTCCCCCCATGCCATGTTTATATTTCTTCTCTTTTGTCGAGATGTTAGCCAAGCTGCTGTAGGTTGATGCTTTTCATTGAAAAGCTGCTTATAAAGCGTGTAATGTGTATGATTTTCATTATCAGGAAATCTTCTGCTCCCTGTCATACGTACACAATGTTATCTTCCTGAACGTTGGATAGTTGCTTTATTTCCCACTTCGAGTGCAAAAAATATAAATATGAATTTCAGTACCTAAATGTGACTGTAATTCCTAATCCAAGCTCCTTTTGGCTCATGTGAGGGAGTTCAGTAGCATGGGAAAGTGCCATCCCACCAAGGAAATATTTTAGACCGAGTTTCTGGTTAGGCTTTCTGCATATCATAACCTGCACCCAAGAAGTGCAACACGGATTTATTTCTCTCTTTAGGAGCTTGAGCTAAACTATCCACTGTCAAAATCAACGCCTACCAACAGCTTGACTAGAACATCCATGAAATGGCTTCAAATGGCTTGCTTGTCTTGTATTTGCTCTGTCCAAAAAGATAATTTTTCTTATCATTGATGATTTCATGAATGGAATAGTCAGTTCTGTAAGAATTTCTTCTCTTGTAGAATTTTCGTATGTTCTTGCTTGATCACTTGCTCTTTGATTGTCTCAGACTCAGTTGTTTATGTGAATAATCTCTTGTACTTAATACCATAGATTTCTATGACTGCAGGAGAATATTAAACGTTGTGTTAGCATTATTTATGATCCTTCAAGATCCAACCAAGGTGTCTTAGCATTGAAGGCATTAAAGCTTTCTGATTCTTTCATGGAACTCTACAAGAGTAATAACTTTACTGGAGAGAAGTATGTGCACTCTTGCATTCTCCTTTCCCCCAAGAAGAATTCTTTTGGAAGCAGCAATCTTATTCTGTTGCTGATGTTGGTTCATTTCTAGGTTGAGGGAAAAGAATCTTTCATGGGTCGACATCTTTGAAGAGATACCAGTATGCTTCCTTATTCACATTACTTTTCTCTCACTTACATTATCATGTGAAGCTGTTGGCTTTGTATGAATAAATGTTTTCGGCAATGCAACTTATTGTTTGCCATTCTGCGCCTGTATTAGTTCAAAATCAGTTGCTTGAGATGTATTTCTTATTATTTTCCTTTTTTGCCTAGCAAGGGCATTCTTTACTTCTTTTGTTGGAGTACTGTCTTAAGGTTTACTCAATATCTGATGTGTATTTCTTCTTCGCATTCTCTGCTAAGATAAGTTTAAGATTCTTTGATTGATACCAGTAAGTGGTATTACCATCTTGGTTTTAGTCAGTCAACATGGTAACTTCAGATAAGTTATGTTCATAGTTTCTAGAGATAGAAGTTGTACAAAGAAAACTTGCTTCAATTTTCTCACATTTTGATTTTCCATTTCTTTGTACAGATTGAAGTTTCAAACTCGGCTCTCATAAGTGCCTTTATGACTGAACTTGAACCTGATACACCTGTAACTCAGGTATCCTAGTATTTTTTCCTGAATGATCAGATATAGCCTGACAAACTAACTGAATGATTTTCTTTCCCTGGGTGTCAGTGTGATTATGAGCGCCTACAATTGTCAACCAATCCATATTTGGAAAGGAATATTGATTTTTTGATTGAGTGTATGGATGACTTGTCAATGGAGCAGCAAAAGGTTAGTCCTCTTCGTGGGTCAATCTTTCCCTTTCTGGGAAGTGTGTTATATGCTTGGGTGTTCAGTTGCTAACATTACCACCTATTTGCAGTTCCAATTTTACTATCGGAACCTTTCCCGTCAACAAGCTCAGCAGCAAGCTTGGCTTCAAAAGAGGAGGTATTCCTCTTTTTTCTTTAGAGACATTTTCAAGTGCTTGATCCACCTAGATGTAACGCTCGATATGATAACCTTACATGCTTTATTTATTTATTTGGTGGTGGGGAGGAGAAATCCATTACCAGTTATGACAAGCTTGATAGTTGAGTATGCTAGTTAGAAGTTTCAGGGTTCGGATGTCTTGGCTGGTGAAATCTGGATTTATTTGTTTATTTTCAAGAGGTCCTTTCTCATTGATATGATTTTTTTCTCTGCAGGGCTGAGAACATGGCACGTAAAGCTGCCGGAGAAGAGCCACTGCCAGAGGAGGATCCTTCTAATCCTATTTTTAAGCCAATCCCAGAACCTTCACGGTTGGAAAGCTTTCTCATCACTAATCAAATAGCAAACTACTGCAACCAGATTAACGGGTGAGTAATGAGTTACAGTCTAAAGTGATGAACATTGTTCACATGCATGTTTGCAAGCATTGCACATAGGAATTGGTCAACAGCGGGGGAAACACCGCCACTCTTGATCATAGTGAAATTTCCATGTAGGCAGTGCGGAACCAAAATTCTCACCGAGGGGGTTCAAAATTTGAAAAAACAGATACACGAACTAGTCAAAGGGGATAGACAGGAAGTGTTCAATAGAGGGTTAACACCGCTTTGATCATAGTGAAATTTTCAGGTACGCAGTGGCGAAACCAAGATTGTCACTAAAGGGGTTTCAAAATTTGAAAAAATATACACGAACTAGTCGAAGAGGTAGGCAGTGGCGAAACCAAGATTGTCACTAAAGGGGTTTCAAAATTTGAAAAAATAGACACACGAACTAGTCGAAGAGAGTTCGACATGTGGTATATACATATAAAGAACTATTTTAACCATACATAGGTAGAATAATTTTTCGTCGAGAGGGACCCCTGCCAAAGGAGTAGCTCCGCCCCTGTATGTAGGGCTAATTGGTCTCAAGTATCACCAAACATATACAATTCATAAATTTTTTTAATCCTTTCGAATCTGAATTAAGAACAAGATATAATATTGATAAAAATTGAAAGAGTATTAAGGTGCACGGTTGGGCGGACGAACAGAGATTTGAACTGGAATTGGGCGACCGGTACCTGTACCTCCGCAGCTGCTGCAAGCCATCCGACCCGACCCGGCACAAGTCCGACAACCCACATCCCCATCTGACCATCGCGAGCACATGCAAGAAACCCGACCCGTGCCATTGCAACTGGGGCACCTAGGGAACTGACCCGGACCCATCATGGTCTTCTGGTCCATCACTGATTTCACCAAAGCGGCACCGGCCAATACACTCAGACCTAATTGAGTCAGAACTATTGGACCCATTATTTCTGATTAATTAACCAAAGAAGGAGAAGCAACTTCTTAAAATTATCTTCAAGTTTGTTGATATATAGATAATTTTTCTTGAGTTTGGGTGAGAGAATATGAGCTTCTTCGTCTTCCAAGTAGTTTTGAAAATGGAAATGAAGTGGTTGCTAAGTTGTACACGTAAAAGGGTGTGAGCCTGGTTAATTTAAGGAGGCTAAGGTTTTGGAATGTAGCAGCAGATAGTTTTGATTCCTATTTTGTTTTATTTATTTTTACTGGTTCTGGTGGACTCTTTTTTTTTTTCCCTCTTTTCTTTTCTTTTCGTCTCATGCGGGTAAGCTGCTTCTTTTTTGGGGTCTTTGGCGATTCGACCTCGCCAGGTAGGCAAACTACACAAAATAGATTTAACATAAATTTTTTTACTTTTAATAAACAATATTTAAAATACTTATTTTTAATAGACTCATGGTCCAGACTATTTACTTTCCTACTCCATTTTCTCCTTTTTATGTCGCCTTGATGTTGTGTCGACATCATGCTGATGTCAGCATGAATATTATGAAATAATCTTCTATGATACTCTAGTGATATATATATACAATATCGATATCATATAGAATGAACTCAATCCTCTGTGATACTCTGACGGTATATTCTTTGTAATACTCTATCGATATATCGATACAATATCGGTATCATTTATAATTGAACTTAATCCTCTATGATACCCTGTCGGTTTATGTATATTCTATTAGTATATCATACAAGGTGGATGTTGACGTTAACATGATGTAAGCGCGCGCATTTTAATAGTCGAGGGTGAATATTAATAGTAGGGGATATAAAATGTAAAGAGGTATATGAATGTAAATAGTTTGCAGGGCTAACTCGTCCAATTCGTCCAAAATCTTATGGGTTAGACTCAAGATAGTTTGCATTGGATTCAATCTTAGCTCTTTCAAACCTTAACCCATTTTGAAAGAATTTTCAATTGAGCTTAATTTAATCTTCAATTTCAACCTATTCTAAGGAACTTTACTTGCATTAATATAATGTATATACTCTATCCTTTTTGTATTTTTCATGATTTAGCTATCTATTTATAATTTTATTTTTATTTTCTTGAGTTGAAATTTAAATTGCAGTTATAAAAAGTAAATAATAATACGTTAAAATTATTGAGATTGAGTGAATCAAATTGGGCGGGTCATGACCCAACCTGAATTTCAGCCCATTTGATCCAACTCATTTAAGCCCAAAGTAAATTTGGGTGGATCATAACCCAACCAAATTTCTATTCAACCTATTTTAACATTCTCAATTTTAACGCAACCTATCCGTTTCACACCTTATTAACATTCTAATTACACCAAAGATTTGAAATGCTTTTACTGCTCCGAGTATAATCCTGAGGAATTACCATACACAAAATTGAAAAAATAAAATCCCTTTTGCATTTCTAGTTGATTTTATTTGTTTTAGCACTTCCTTGAGGCATACTTTTAACCTTAGTACTCTCCACGGCCTCCTAAGGAACTGGCTTTTAGGCGTGCAAGTATTTATTTCTGAGTTTTGGTAGTAGCTAATAAAACATCATAATGAATTGGTAATGCAGACTCAAGGGTGTGATCAAGCAGTCAATGAAGTAGGTGTAGAGGAAAAAATCTAAGTGGTTAAGTTAATTCAGTACTTGTGCTAGTGGGAGGTATCCGGATCCAATATCTGATGAGATAGTCGAGGTGCACACAAGTACTTTCTTGTGTTGGTTTGTGATCTTCCTTGTTCAACGTGTTTTGACGAATGTCGCTTGCTTTTATCTTTCTCCTTTGTGTTCATTTCCGACTTCTATTCTCTAGGAAGATATCCCGTCCGCATATTTTCGAGCTAAACTCATTTGTGTGTTGCTTGCAGTGTTGCTGGACAAAGCTTCAGTAGACTATATCTAATGAAGGCTCTTCAAGAGAACTGAAGAAATCTATGGACTAACAGACCATCATTTTGTCAGTTATTTACACACTTTTAAGTTGATATATGAAAAAAATGAATTCCTCTATGTATGCAAATGACTCTAGATTATACCTAGAATGTTCTCAAACTTGTTTCACACCTAAACTTTGCGGAAGATTTATGCTTCCTCGTTAACAATAAACATATTAAGTATAATTTCACAAGTGACGTTTGGAGAGGATGCGTACGGACCTTATCTCTAGCTTGTGAAGGTAGAAAGATAAATACCTCATTTTTGTCTAATATAACAAGAAGTGAAAATCCCATAAGTGAGGTCTGGGAGAGAAAAATATACGCAGATCTTATCACTATCTCATAGAGATAGATTGTTTTCGGAAGACTTTCATCTCAAAAAATCATCCCCAAAATCAGAAAATATTGAATATGAAACGACTAGAATGGATAACAAATGAAAATATATAGCGACAATAAAAGTAACAAAATAAATGATGGACAATAACATAATATATACCAACACGACTGCTAACCTACTATAACATAAGGCTTCTAACATTCTACCCTAATAAACGACCTTAGCTCCTTTCTATCTAAGGTCATGTTCTCGATGATACGAAGTTATGTCATATCTTGTCTAATAACCTCCCCCAATACTTTTTCGGTCTACCTCTACCCCTTCGCATGATTCCTAAATCCATCATCTCGCATCTCCTGACAAGAACATCAACACTTCTTCTTTGCACATGTCCAAATCATCACAGTTGCACTTCTCGTTTTGTCTAATATTTAAGGGAAAAAAATATATATGATTAAGAAAGTGGCCAAAGATAGTGACAACATTAGCCTTTTTTGCTTCTCTCATTGTCAAAGTGATTCAATATTTTATATGTGAGTTTTAAGTTTTTTCTATATATAATAGCAACATAAATCCTTTACTTTAAGTATAAATATAAATAATAAATTGATTCAATTGTTCCACCAAATTAAAGTAGCTTTGCCCATGTTCGAAGGACTCTCTTTCCGTGAAGTTTTAAAAAAAATCAAGGCTATATTATAGAGTTTATCAAAATATTTTTTCCATATTTGTCAACGATTAATGATGTTTAATATCATATATAAAAATATTACTCCTTTTATTTTATTTATGTGGTATCGTTTTGATTTGACATAATGTTTGAGAAAAAAAGAATTTTTGAAACTTATGGTTTAAAATTATTCATAATTATTTATGTGGTTGAAAATTATTTTATTAAGGGTAAACAGAATTGTAACTTCAAGTTATTTTTAATTTTAGTAAGATGATATTCTTTTTGAAATGGACTAAAAAGGAAAAATGTATCACATAAAATGGGACAGAAGGAGTACTATATTAATAATACTCCCCCCACCCAACTTAATTAAATTTTTGAAATTTGTTTTAATGGTCAAAATATTTGAATTGTTCAAAACTTAAGGAGAATATTTAATACTCTTTTCATATTTGCTCTTTCATTTTATTAAAGTTTTATAATTTTAAAGAAATAAATTACACTATATAGTTGTGATTTTATAAAGGGTAAAATAATAAAAATTATAATATACAAATTCAAATGAGATCGAGGGAGTAATTAATAAAAATAAAAATAATTTTAAAAAATGTAAGTAACACCTAATTAATCACATCAAATTTAATATTATCTATTAGGAAGTACATATAAAAATAGGAAGTGAGGGTCCCTTAATCTTGAAATTTGGGCGCGTGGGTGTGTCTGCACATCCTTATTACAAACAATCTTTTACATCATACCAAAGGGATGGTACAAAGCTTCTTTGGCCGACATACCATGATTTATACAGCATAGATCGCTATCATATATAATACATTGGGAAACAAGAAAGCTTTTCTTTTCTTGCTTTTTAATCATCCAGGAGACCTAACTGGTGAATCAGAGAAGGTAAATTCTCAGGGACTGTTGTTGGAACTCACTTTTTTCTGCTGTTTTTGTGTTTATGTAGTCTTTATATGAAACCCCAGATTCCATTCTTGAGTTTTTTGGGTGTTTGTGTTTGTTGGGGGAAGGTTGGGAGAGTGTAAATGGTGTCTGGTTTTGTGGGTTTTTTGGATTTTTGCTGAATTTGCTGAAAAATGTCAGCTTTTTTGCTTGATTTTATAGAGTATAGGTTGCTTGCATATAATACATTGGAAAAGAAGAAAAAAGATCATTTTTTTCCTTGCTTTTTAATCATCCAGGAGACCTAACTGGTGACTCAGAGAAGGTAAATTCTCAGGGACTGTTCTTGGAACTAATTTTCTGTTGCTGTTTTTTTGTTTATGTAGTGTTTAAATGAAACCCCAGATTGCATTCTTGAGATTTTTGGGTGTGTGTGTTTGTTGGGGGAAGTTTGGAAGAGTGAATATGGTGCCTGGTTTTTGTGGGTTTTTGTTGAATTTGCTGAAAAATGTCAGCTTTTTGCTTGATTTTATAGAGTATAGATTGCTTGCATATAACACATTGGAAAAGAAGAAAAAAGATCATTTTTTCTTTATTTTTAATAATCTAGGAGACCTAACTGGTTCTTTCTCTGACCCAGAGAAGGTAAATTCTCAGGTACTGTTCTTGGAACTCTCTATTCTTTGCTGTTTTTGTGTGTATGTAGTCTTTAAATGAAACCCCAGATTCCTCTCTTGAGATTTTTGGGTGTCTGTTTGTTGGGTGAAGGTTGGAAGAGTGTAAATGGTGCCTGGTTTTGTGGTTTTTTTTTGGAGTTTTGCTGAATTTGCTGAAAAATGTCATCTTTTTTGTTTGATTTTTATAGAGCATAGATTGCTTGCATATAATACATTGGAAAAGAAGAAAAAGGATCATTTTTTCTTGCTTTTTAATCATCTAGGAGACCTAACTGGTTCTTTCTCTGACCCAGAGAAGGTAAATTCTCAAGGTACTGGTCTTGGAATTCTCATTTTTGCTGTTTTTGTGTTTATGTAGTCTTTAAATGGAACCTCAGATTTATAGAATTCAGTTTCTTCTTGTTGGGTTTTTGCTTTGAGTGTGGTTGGGGTTATTGGGAAGAGAAAAGAGCATTCTTTCTTGTTTTTCAATTATCTTGGGTATTTTTTAAGAGAGAGTTACTGGTTCTTAGAACTCTTTTCTTTTAGCTATTTTGGTGTTTATTTAGTCTTTTAAACGCAACTCAGATTCATAGAATTCATTTTCTTTTTCGTTGATGGTTTTTTTTTCTGTGTGTGTGTATGTGTGGGTGGGGTGGGGTGGGCGGTGGCGGTGGGAAGGGTTGTTGGGAAAAGTCTGCATGATGTCCTGGTTTTGTGGGTTTATTGGATTTTAGCTGAATTTGCAAAAAAAATCACCTGTTTTGTGTGTTTGGGGCTGGGTGTAGGGGGTGGAAGGGTCTAAATAGTTCCTGGTTTTGTGGGTTTATTGGATTTTAGCTGAATTTTCAGAAAAATGCCATCTTCTTTTCTTTGATTGCTGCTTTTTGTTGTGTTTTTTGGTAATTTCCGAGTCAGCCAACAGTTTTGTTTTCCTACTTTCTCTCCCTTCTGATAACTGAATATTAACATTTTTTATTTTTGTTCCTCTATTTCTCTTTTGTCTTGTTTTAATTTGGGCCTTTCAGTTTTGTTCATCTATATTTGGGAATACAGTGTGTTTAGTTTTGTTGAACTTTTTCTTGAACATAGGGTTGAAGGTTGTGGGAAAGCATGGCTTACCAAAGGGTTGAGCGATTGGGTTACATGAGTCTTGATGAAGAGATGGCAGATTCGATGGATGAATTTGAAGAGGTATTCTACAATGAGGATATGAACCTTGATGACTTTGAGATGGTCAGTACATATACACTTTGACGCTAGTCATGTTACTTTTTTTTTCTTTTTGGCTTCATTTCTCCTATTTGTTTGATGGGGTAATGACATAACCTTTTTTTCTCAAGGTATTGAGATAAGTTTTTTGAATTTCGTTCTGTATTTTGAGTTCCCTTGAATTTTTGAAGTTACACATCAAGTGAATGCATGAATATGTGATTACTTTGGTCAGTTGGTAACAGATATCTAATGGTGTATTCACTTTTTTTGCTTGTTTGTTTGTAATATTGGGTAGGTAACTGAAGGGACAGATACCTCTGCTGCACAAGCAAGGAAAGGCAAAGATATACAAGGTATCCCATGGGACAGATTGAATATAACGAGGCAAAGCTACAGGCTGACAAGGCTCGAACAATACAGGAATTATGAGAACATACCCTTGTCAGGAGAAGCTGTAGATAAGGTCTGTACCTTCATTATTTATTTCTTCAAGAATTTTAATTCTGCATTCCAAAGTATAGTTATAAACTTTACTGTTCTTCTATGTTATTCTTTGTCAGGAATGTAAACAGGTAAAGAAGGGTGGCAACTACTATGACTTCTTTTACAATACAAGATTGGTGAAGCCTACCATACTTCATTTTCAGGTATGCATTTATTTTGTAGAGTATTTGTAATACTCCGAGTCCAGCTACGATTTTCCACCTATTAATGAACCTGTTTGTATCACCTCCGGTTTCGGAGGAGGACAAAATGGATTGTGAAGTTGTCAATCAATCAATTAGAGAGAAAGTCGGAGCTGCTATTTCTTGCATCTGGGTAAATTTTTACCTATGTTGCTAAGACTCTTTAAAAATGTTCTTGGTTGTGTGTACGATCCTCCAAAAGTAATGCATTTTTTGAGGATTAGACACGGTTCCACAATATTTTTGGAGAGGTCGCGTAACACAGATTTTTACATATGATTCTGCTGAGCTTACCTCTTGTTTCAGCGGTTCTTGTTTACTTTCTGCTTCTTATACAAATTCTCCACTGTGGGACGTTTAATGATGCGAGGTTTACCCAAGAACTACAAAATCCTCCCTGTTATATCTCTCCTCCATCTGTGCACCCATCTTCTGGAATAATGACCAAGAATTTCCTGTTGCCTAACGAATCCTCATTCCTCATGAAATCCTGTAACTATTTAAATTCTGCTCTCGAAAAGCTGGGTCCATTCTATTAATAAAAATCATCTGTTAATATTTCTCTAATATCTAACAATTTGAAACATTTTCCTCCAAACAGTATAATGAATAACTTATTCTCTTTGTATTCTTCAAATTCCCAGTAAGTATATTGTCATCTATACCAAGAATTTGTTTTCCTTTTTACGTTGAACTATTTATGATAGGATCCCTACAATAATAACTACTGCTCAATCACAGCAAGGTTGGAATGGATGATAGGCATGTATATGGTTTCTCAACGGACAATAGGATACTAATTAGTGGCAGAAAATAGCATAGCTACATTTTAAACACTGGCACATGAAATTACGAAAATTTGGGAAACATAACGCATATGATCCCAACTTATAGTATATGAAAAGGAAACCTTAAAAATGTCTCTAAAAAATAGAAGCATACTCTATTTACTTTCATCAATTTTAGCACTACATGCAATACAATATGACAAGAGAACTCGAGTAAGA
>JAPFFP010000012.1:20484082-20496627 GCA_026153255.1 Solanum medicagineum
AACACAATTACTTGAATTCCTATTTACTCATGTTGTAGAGTAGCAAAAATTGCTTGAATTTCTATGCATGAGGAATCATCATATGCACAAGGTTGATGATGATGTTCATGATGGCACTGTTCCAGTGTACCTAATGGACTGTGAGACGACTACAAGAGTAAAAGGTATGTTGATTAGATGCAAGTGTTGTCTTTCCATCTTCTTAGTAGATTTGGTGGTAAATGAAAACAGGTACTTTGTAAATTTTAAAATGTTAAACCTTTTTTTTAAATCAAGTTTAAAATGTTGAACCTTCTGCTTGTAGTTTTGTAGCAACACTATTGGGAGGATAGAGAATGTGAAGTGCCCTTCTTTTTTTTTTTGAGAATGAAAAAGAGAGAGAATTGGAAGTGCCTTTGCCAAAGATATTGTCATTCCCTTGGCTCTTTACCTTGCTAATTCAATGGATTGTAAGCTTTGGTTTACTTGCTATAAGGAGAGTGGAATGTTATCTCAATGCATCAATAAGATTTTGTTTATGAGTCCCCACTTCTGAGGACTATATACATCAAAAATATACTTTTACCTTACAGGTGAGGTCTGATGCCGAGAATGAGATGTTTAGAATGGTAAGATCTTGTAAAAGGAAAAGTATGTATTGTTGAGTCATCTACTTTCATTTGCTTGGTTAGACTGAATTTACTTGCAGCTAGCATGTGTGACGTGCCCAATGTTCTTAATTTTCCCTTGTTATAGTCTACTATACATTCTATTAGTGTTTGGGATTGAGTGGACTGTGTCCATCTGACTTTCTCTTTTGCTCTTATCATATTCATATCCAAGCAATGGTAGAGAGTGGCACAAAAACAACTTTTGTTGGACCAGGTTTACAGGGAAACCTCCCAAGTTTGAGGGATATATCCATCTGACAGTTGTATGTTTCCTGAAAGCCCCTGTGAAAACAACCTTCCATGTTAAATGGTACATCCGAGTGTGTAAATTTAATGTTAGGTGGTGTTCTCTTGCTGCAGATCCAGGTAAAAGTCAGGGTAACTTGGTCTTGTCTCCTCTGCTGTAAAAGTCATATGGGGTTAAGATATGCTTTTGATGCTTGCTACTCTCCATAATCACTTAATTACTCGTGATTCAGTTCTCTCAGATGGTATATGCAGGGAACTAGGCGCAAGTGGCGAATAGTCCTGTAAATGATGGTTTGTTTCAATGCAATTCTCCTTGTGTAGTATTTGTGGACAGAGGAGAAAGGGGACATTTGTGTGTTACTTGATGTGCATATCTCTATGAATCTCATCAGAATTTTCTGATGCAGGTTTTGACAGTGATGTAGAACATCTATCAGAGGGGAAAAAAGAAGTATCAAAATTTACCCTTCAGCTGGTGTTAATGGCAGTGCTCTTTGGGTGTAATTTGTCCAATATGTTAGTGTCGAGGACAGACAACATACCCAGTGTAATTTCACAAAATTCCACAAGTAGGGTCTTAGGTGGGTAGTGTGTATGTAGACCGTACCCCTACCTTACAAGATTGTTGTTACCCTTGAGTTCTGGTCTAATGGTAAGATCGTATCACATGATGTGTGAGTTACAGGAGCACGCACCACAAGTTTGAACCTTTCTGCAAACGAAATCTTGGTTTAAACTGTGGAAGGGTGAGTCATTCTTCGAGTTTTGAATTGATCTCCATTAGCAAGGACACAATAATCGTGTACCTTTTCAATCAGTGTTTTATAGCGTCAGATTTCATGAGCTTTGAGCTATCGATATATAGCAAACAAGCTTCGCGAGGGGCCATCTTGTTTTAAGAATTGACGTTAATGTTTTGCTTGATCTGCTTATGGCGTTGCTTGTAAGTTGAATCTAGATGTGAAAATTTGTACAATGTGCTTCAAATTGAGATTTAGCATACCTCGATTTGAATGTTCCAAATAAGAACTGTCAGCATGCTCCAAGCAAAATACACAAAACGCAACAAGAAGTCCATATGAAACTATTGTTTGTATGGAACGTTCACTTGGGACTAGTTTTTTTTTTTGGTTTCCCAAGGTATCCCTCACAGTTGGCAGTCGTGAGAGTATCTTTCGTTCCACTGTCAGCGTACTAAGCGGTAGGGAACTGGTCATAGAGTTTTTTTCATTCACCAAAACCCTCAACCTCTTACTTAAAGAGTGAGATGCCAAATCACTGCACCAACCCTTTTGATTACTTGGGACTAGTTACAATCACTTACATGTTTTAGTTATTAATGAAATGCAATAATTCGAAATAATTATACACATATTAGTGAGGATAAAAAAAATTGAGTAATTTTCTTTATATAGCGCTAAACACTTTATGCAAAACAAATGATACACTTACGTACTATATATATATATATATATTTGAAGTAAATAAACACTTTATATGAATATATATAAATGATTCTTTTAATAGGTAGTTTTGCCGACCCAAACCAAACAATAGAAAACAACAAAATTAGCCACAAGAAGTAGTGTGCCATTTACCCACTTCTTTCCACTAGGTGTCCAAAATACCCACCAAAGAGCACATCTCCATTAAGATACCTTTTCTCCCATTGCCTACTAACTTGTTTGGTCACATTGTTTTGTCAAAAAAATAATCTATTTTAGAGAATTGAGGTATTTAATCAATTTTTGTTGAATAAAATTAAATATTCTTGAGTAATAGTATAATTATTTTTCACAAAAAAATAACTCATTTCCAAATACTTCTAAAATTTTGGATAGATAAAAATTGATATATTTTCAAAATACTCATAAGATCTCACTAAGTGGAGTTTGAATAGGTTAAGGCGTACGTATATTTTATCCCTATCCGGTGAAGGTCGAGAGGTTATTTCTCAAGATTTTCAAAATAATCTTAAATTTAACACATAAATCTTACCTTTTATTGATATAGATTCGACTCTCCACCTCGTAATTTCTTCTCCTACTCACCAACATTGAGATTCCACAAGTGGAGTTTGAGGAGGAGAAAATGTACATAAGCTTTATCACTATCTCATAGAAATCAGAGAAATTATTTTCGGCAGTCTCTCATCTAAATAATCAAGCCAGCCCTGTAAATAGAAAATACTATATAAAAAAAAGAGAAAAGAAAAATTTACCACCAAAACAAGTAATAAATACCAATCTAGACGCACAGTAGAGCTCACATAATCTAGTAAAAATGGCTGCTTCAATTTTCCTCTCACACCCTCTTTCTCTTTTCTCTTCTTTACTATCAAAAAAACTCCATAAAATTCCAACTCCCAAACAAACCATAGCCATAGCATATCACCCCACCAACAAACCATCCACCAAGTCTCCATTTTTACCATTTCCTAGCTCACCTTTTCCATTTTCCTCAAACCCCAGAAAGGAATTTTGGCCAATTTCAGTGGGAAGAACACAGACAGATGAAAAAGATGAAATCTTGATGGTGGGTGAAGATTCTGCTGAGTTTGAGTTATCCAAACAAAAGATTTCATCTTGGGTTTATTTTACTGGGGTTCTTGGTGCTGTGCTTTATGTTCTTAATGTTGTTTGGATTGACAACTCTACTGGATTTGGAAAATCATTCATTGATGCTGTTTCAAGTATTTCAGATAGCCATGAGGTGTGGGTATTTGCTTAATTTGCTTTATCTGTTTGCATTTACTTTTTTATGAATTGTGTCTTGACATATTGCTTTTGATTTGTTTCTTTACTTTGTTATAATAGGTGTATAAATACTTAGAACAGAAAAAAAATGATAACTTTTCTGGAAAACTTGAGAATAAAAGAGAAAATTGTAAGCATTTGGCCATGAAAATTGTGAGTATTTGAACAAACATAGTTTTCGTTTTCAAAAGTGAAAAATGATACTTGAAAATTGCTTGTGTAAATTTGGTTATTAGTATAAAATGGAGTTACAGCATCGACGACAACGTACGTAGTGAAATCCAACCAGTAGGGTCTGGTGAGGTAGTGTCAGGGACGGAGCTACCTTTGGGTCAGGAGGTTCATACGAACCCTCTTCGACGAAAAATTGTATTATTTTTTATATATGGTTAAAATATAAATATAGTAAATGTTGAACCTTCTTTGACTAGTTCGTGTGACTACTTTTTCGATTTTTGAATCCCTTATTGACAATTCGGCTCCGCCGCCGGGTAGTGTACGAGAGGCTGTTTTCGAAAGAACCTCGGCTCAACTGCAACAATTTCAGATATAAAGAAGAAGAAAAAAAGTGATCAAAATGTTAATAGGAGAAGCTATGCGAAGCAAAGCCTACAAAAAGGAGTTGTTTTTGAATTTTTGTGAGGAATTTGGAATGAAGAAGGTAAAATAGCTTTTTGATGTTTTTCAAATTTTTGAAATTATTGAATTTTACGGCCTAACGTGTTTTCTAGAGGTTGAACTCTGGAGGAAAAGAGTAAAAAAGAAAATCATGGCCAAGTGTTGGGTGTTCCATTATTTTATTTTCTGTTTCTTAACTTTATTGTATAGTGATTATAAAATTTTTGTAGTTTTCTGACAGCGGACGGAGTTCTCACTTCTTCTTCATTTGCACTCCTTGTAGCACTTCTGCCAAAGCTTGGTTATTGTTCATATGCATATTTCTTAATGTTAGTGTCTTTCATCCACCTTTACTATTTTATTGGGTACTTATATCCTCCTACCAGTATAGGTATTAGGTAACTCCACTCACCAAGCGTTAGACAAATAGGAAGAGATTATCAAACTCTCTTTTATTTTTGGCTGCTGCCGGGATTTAAACCCTGGTCTAACACGGTCTTCATTCTAGTCTCAAGAAATAGGAACTATTCTGATTTCGGTGAAGTTGCAAACTAGAAATACTCGAGAAGTTTTAATAAAAACATGATACAAATTTATTGATTTAAATGTTGTTATCTTCTTCTTTATTTGTTTGTCACTTGGTGTTAGTCTTGTGTGGATACTTTGGGTAATTCCTAATACAAAGTTATGAATTGGTTTACATTCAAGCCTTCTATAAGGGGAAGCTTTTGTTAGTTTAGTTTTATCGAAGAACTCTATGAGGCACCAATTAATAGTCAAATAACAACCAACTAAGGAAGGTCGATTTGAAGTTGTTAAATCTCTTAAGAATCTTAACAGCTACATGAGGTTGCTTATGTTTGGGCACATGTAGAGGAGCATAACGTCTTCGCCTTGCAACGAAGACTGTTTAGCCTTGGTAATGCTCGAAAAGTATTTCTTTGTTCTGGATTTGTTCTGTTACACTTCTTGATAATAAGCAAGAAATGCATTAAGTTCTTGATTAGTCCGTGGTTTATTTTCTGTTGTTTTGTCTTTGTATACTTAGTAACTTCGCTTCCACTTTGGCTTTCTTGATAACCAGCATACAATATATAAATTTTTCTGTTTTGCATATCTAAATTTCTGTTTGCTGAGAGTTTATCCGAATGTTTCTCTGCAGATTGTAATGCTTTCCCTTACCTTGATTTTCGCAATAGTTCACAGTGGTCTTGCGAGTCTTAGAGACAAAGGTGAGGAACTCATTGGAGAGCGTGCTTTCCGTGTGCTGTTTGCTGGAATATCGCTGCCATTGGCAGTCAGCACAATTGTGAGTTTCTAGTCTGCCGGCAGAAACTGAGAATTTAGTATTTGTTTTGGCAACTTTTATAATTTTACGGTGAAAATGCTTGGTAGATGGAAATTTAACGTAACCAATGGTTCTTATGATGATATACAGGTGTATTTCATTAACCACCGATATGATGGAGTGCAGTTGTGGCAATTAAACAGCATTACTGGGATTCATGAACTAGTTTGGGTTTCTAACTTTATTTCCTTCTTCTTCCTTTACCCATCGACATTCAATTTACTTGAGGTAGCGGCTGTTGACAAGCCCAAGATGCATCTTTGGGAAACTGGGATCATGAGGATTACCAGGCATCCACAGGTATATGCTCAACTTTCCCTTCAATGTAACCTACCTTATAGAAGATACCGAATGAAATGATTTCCTAATGTGCCCTGTCCTGAAACACCAATGCCTACTTTTAGTTTCAAAGCTCTTTCCGAACCGAATTTCAACTGTGGATTGAAACCACTTCACTTTATACATCGTATTATGTTTTAATTTTGCGGGATATGATAACAACAACATATCCAATGTAGTCTCGCTAGTGGGTCTGGGGAGGGTAGGATGTACGCAAATCTTATCCCCCGACCTTTGTGGGGTAGAGAGGTTGTTTACGATAGACTCTTGACTCAAAAGAAGTGTGATCAAAGTAGGATAGGAAGAAAAATAACGACAACAAAATAGCGACATGTACAAAGCAAATGATGCAACAGGTAGTAGTAAAAATTGAAGAATGAAATACAACTACTAAAGAAGGAGAAGAAGAGAAGAGAAGACTAGCCCCCATCTTCTCCACATAAAAGTACGACAATACTCAGCTACCTACTACTCTTCTACTCTAACTATCGACCTACATATATATCTGTATAGGGCCATATCCTCAGTAAGCTGAGGATGTGACATATCATGTCTAATCACCTTCCTCCAGTTCTTTTATTTTCTGGGATATGACGTGAAGCGCTATAACACAGGAGGTTTAGAGTCATGATTTCTATTTATCATTTCTGTAGTGTTTTAGGACTAAACTTTTTAAGGTTTTTCGTGTATTTCAGTCTTACATTTAAAATTATACTTTAACTTTGATTCTTAGAATCAAGAATCGGCTCTAGAGGTCGATGGTTTTCTTCAAAGGAGTTAAATAAGGCACGTCACAAACAATAAATATCAGAAGAAACGATGGACAGATGTTGCTGTAGAAAAAAAGAGTCTGTACACGAAAAGAGGTGAAGCCTATTTTAATCCAGTTTTGCCAATTCATAAAAGGGAAGAAACCTACAAATTGATGAAAAGCTGTTCTATAATTGAGGATTTAGTAAAGCGGAATCATCTCAAGTCCTGCAAATCGAAAAAAATATGTGTCCTTGCGTACTTGTTATTGTCGTCTTTGTGCATATATGTAACACAACGGCTCAGCATTTTTGCTTTTATTTGCTGTCTCTCCCGTCTTTGATAGCTAAGTGAAGTTTCTCTTCTCCATATAAGTTGGTTGGTCAGGTGATATGGTGTTTAGCTCACACACTGTGGATTGGGAATTCAGTTGCAGTGGCAGCATCAGTAGGTTTGATAGGACATCATCTGTTTGGTGCCTGGAATGGAGACCGGAGGTTAGCCATACGATATGGTGAGGCTTTTGAAGTCGTAAAGAACAGAACGAGTATCATTCCATTTGCAGCTATTCTTGATGGTCGCCAAAAGTTGCCTGAAGACTATTACAAGGAATTTATCAGGTTGCCATATTTATCGATAACAGCATTGACATTAGGTGCTTACTTTCTCCACCCCCTTATGCAAGCTGCCAGTTATCGGCTACACTGGTAGTAGCACCAATGTTACCTAACTCGTTTCCATACAAGAAATCGCGACTACGAGTTGTATAATATTTTTTGTCAAGTATATATAGGTTACTGTTGTCTATTTAACAACTGTTGGAGCAACTCTCTTTAAGTTTAGTTGAGAGAGTAGAAAAGCAAAGAAAGAAGAGAAATAGAAAGCAGCCAATTTAATGTGTTTGAAAGTAAAGTTCCAACTTTTATTTCCCTTCAAATTCTATATGGTGTATATCATTATATATGGATATGGTTTATTTTAAGTCGAGGGATTTATCTGAAACCACCTTTCTATCTCGTATAAGGTAGGGGTATAGTCTATATAACACTCTATCCTTTTCAAATTTCACTCGTCGGATTATAATTCATCAAAATAATGAGTTATCATTGACATCAACTCATTCAGAGATCGCCAAATGCTCAAAAATTCCTTGAATTAATTCATCTATATGCAAGTAACAACTATTGTAGGACAAGGTCTACCTAAAGGAGCAAGTCAGCTTGGACCAAATCCAAAAATGAAATTTTTTATTTTTTAGTTTGTATGTTTTATTTTTTAATTAAAAAAACACTCAATTCCACTTCTGGTGTTCAGGAAATATCAAATAAAAGTACACCAAACTCATTTGACTTCTTTTACTTTTTGTGAGAATGAAGAAATACATGTGGCCAATTTGAATGATATTTTTTTTTAATTTAAATTCCCTTTGGATTTACTCTTCCTCATGCAATGTGATTGGAAGAATTGGGAATGAGTAGGTTCACTAAGGATTATTAAACTAAAAAGGAAAGATTGTACAAGAGGATAACTTGATACTCAATAAATTTTCACTCGATATCTGATATTAGTGTTAAAGTTTGATTAAATCTGAATTTGTATTGAAAAATCTTATATTAAAGGATATGGTATTTTCCAACAAAGCGATTCCAAACTCAAGATCTGAATCCGAAACTTTAATTAAAAATAAATTTTAAAAAATTCTTGATACTTTTTGCTTCACTAAAACGCTCGTTGATTTGAAATAAGTATATTGATTGTTAAAAAATGGTCCAACTATCTAACCATCATCATCAGTATAAATAAACTAAATTCTATTGATACATACTTCTAATACTTTCTAGGACTTCAATGTGACATACATACATCACTCAAAAGAACATACAAGTACATATATGTCACCACCAAAGAAAAGTTAGATAAAGTATTCCATCATTCTTAATTAGAGATTTCAGAATTAATTTTTCAACATAAAATCATTCTTGCTAAACAACGTTATACCCCCATAAAGAGAAAATTTGTTCACACAAATTCAAACTAATCGAATCACAAATATAACTATGTATAAAACATGTACACCGTGGCAGAGCCACACTGTACTCAAGGGGTTCATCCAAACCCTCTTTGGTGAAAAATTATATTATTTTTATATAGTAAAAATATCTTTTTATGTATATATAATAGATGTTGAATTCTCTTCGATTAGTTCGTACATCTACTTTTTAAAATTTTAAACCACCTTAAAAAAAATCTGAATCCGCCACCGTGTACACCCCACCCCTCCACATGGACTTCATGGAGTGGAAAATTGGTTGAGTGGGATTTGTTTATTATATAAATTGGACAAGTAATCAGCCAACATTGAGTTGAGTTGCACAGTTTAACCAACTATATATCCACTTTATTAAGTTTGTAACCCACTCCATCATTTCAATATTCTCTTTTTTTGCTTTTCTAATTTAATGCTACATTGCCACCAACTTACTTTAATAGTGGGTATGTCTTACATTTCTATAACTAAATCATTCTAACTTCTTATTTAAGCCAATTGCTTAGCACATCTCATTATTATAAATCTCTTTCTATATATATACGTATCTTCCCATTTCTTGTGATTTATATGCTATAATAATTCACTATTTGATTTCATATGCTAATTAGAAGAAATATGAAGGAAAAATCAATAGAGAAGTTTTTCATGTTGCCATTCTTTATAGGGTGTGGTTCCGAGTCAAGTGTTGAAGTGACCACCAAAAGCCAACTTGAGGAAACAAAGAATTCATCACAAAAAATAAGTATGGTCTTTCTCCCCTTTTATGCCCCCAACCCCGTCCCAGCGTCTCTTAGAATAGAAACTACATATTCTGCAGAACTCAGTAACTTTAATTTAACTATGTATGCATAAAGGATGTATTCTGAACGTGTCCCACATTCAAAGGCAAATTCAAAATATTATCTTTTCGAGTTTTTGATTATTGAACAATGTAACAACAATCTTTTAAGTGTTAGTATTGGTTATTTAGTCAAGTACCTTTTGTGTATGTTGTTATTCTTCTATCTTTTTGTGACATGGCTACTTTAATTTGTGTGTGTGGCTTATTCAAGAAAGACAAGAAGGAGAAGAGAGCTCACTAAGTGTAAAAATGAAGAGATTTTGGGCCATGACAAGACCAAGATTTTCACAAAATGTGCAAAGATTGAAAATGCATTTCAAAGGTTTCTCCCAATTATTTGGTAAGCAAATACATAGATGATCTTCTAAACGTCGTTTTCAATTTTCATTTAGACACCTTAATTGAAGCTTTTACTGGTAAGTCACTTAATTTACGGATAAAATGTGCCTATTGAATATCAATGATAATGTGTTTTACATTCGCGAGTGAGTTCACAGCAATTGATGAAAATCAACTAGAAAGAGATAGGATTCATATAAAACTGAGTTCATAATTCAATTATAAAACCCCTAAAACATGAGGATGAATAAAAAAAATATAGTTATAGCGCAAAAATTAGGTCTTTTCTGTATGTCATACCAAGTAGAAAACCTCACTCATTGACACACTCAACTCAAGTAAATATCATTTCTTGTGTCACATCAACTTAGAGTCGTTCAACAGATACATTTCTATGATTTTAATTAAAATGTCTAAATAAAAATTAATAATATTTTCGAGAGATTTTATCCACGTAATTGACCAGAGTAACAATGCATGCAAGAAATTCTATTATGTGCTTAATATCGAAAATCACAACAACTGAAACGAGTCTAACAACATTCAACTCATTCCCTCAACCAACGTCAAACACTAACCACATTCAATTTATTTTTTATTTTTTTTACATTTTTATCTTTATATTTGCTTTTTATTTTTTTTCGCAGCGCAAAAATCAGAGGTAGAGGAAGAGAAAATGGAGATAGAAATAGGATATCCAACAGATGTGAAGCATTTAACACACATAGGATGGGATGGATCAACAACAATTAATCCAATTAAAGGATGGGAAAATTTAAAACCTCCTGAAATTGTTTCTTTTCCAACAATTTCTATCAAACAATTTGAACTTGCCATGGCTGCTCAAACTGCTGAAACTATACATGTCAATACCAATAATTGTACTTGACTTTTAAAAAAATTTATTTGTAATTTTTTCTTTTTTTTTCTTTTTTTTGGGGGCTTTCTATAAAATTCTCTTAGCTTATATACTTTCATATCATTTTGTTGAGTAATTTTCCTTCAGTGTTATGTTTAGTCATTTGAATCTTAAACAATTAGTGTTGTTTCTCAAGAGCCGGCAAAATTAAACTCAATCTTCTCTAATTCGTTGAAATTTGAGCAAATTAATAATCCGCTTATTTATTAGCTCACTCTGCAACTCATTGCCCAAATCCATTTTGATTCAAGCAAATTTCAATTAGGTTGGATTTTAACTCATTATAATCCATTTAAATTTGATCCAACTCATCCTTGTACCCCTAATAATCATATATTAAAATAACAATGTAATTACACTAAATTGTTTTCCATTATTAACAAGGTGTTAGTTCAATTAAAAATAAAATTTTATATTAAAATATGAAATTTATCTCGAACGAAATAAGAATTTGGCCAATTTTATCATCCAAGAATGTGGTGCAGTGAATAAAATTATTTCTCCGAATATGGAAAAAGCGCTTCTTCTAACACAGTATGAATTTGAAATAATCGGACACTCTAGTGCAGGCATCGAATACCATACGAACAATCAAAAGAAACTAGCTAGCCAATCCTAAACTTATAAGTTGGATTTCGAACATTGCTTATAAATTTTTTTGAAAAAAAAAACTCCAAAAAAATAGAATACATTTGAAAATTAGTGGCCAAAAAAAAAAAAACTATCACTAGTTATTATGTGTATGAATATATGTTAATTGTAGGCACCATAGCGAGCCAAGAGCTGATTGAGGAAGACAACAATGGCTTTCTGAGATGCCCAACCCTTTTGGGGTATTGATATTTAGATCCTCTTATAAAACTGAGTAATTTCCAATACATATTTACATGATAATTGCCTCAAAAAATAATAATATTATTTGAGATTTTCACAATGTATTGGAAGAAGCTGCTTGAAGAGGATCTGTTTTTGTTTGTTAGGGTTTACACTTCCCATTGCTTATATAGGACCAAAGGATTTGGGTTTGGGCTAGAAGGGGAAGTTTCTAGGCTAATGTCTAACTTGGAGTTATTGGGCTTTAATTAAAGACAAAAACTTGTTTGTAATTAGCGTTTTAAGCTAAAAAATGGTGGTAAGGATTATCTTCTTCAAACTTCCCTTTGCGAGATTTCACTTGTCATGTTTTTTTGTTCTTGATATTAGCCTTTATTTTTGTAAGAAATAGCAAGATTTTACTGTGTGCGATAAGAATTGCGTACTTTCTATCCTCTCCAAATCTTATTTTGCGAGATTTATTTGGATATTATGTTGTTGTTGTTTCATGCTAGGATTGGAAATCCTGTATTTTACATATCCATATGATTGAGTCCTTGGGTTTTCGGAATAGTGTAAAAAGAAGTGCTTTGAATCATTGCTATTTGACTCGGACTTGTTCTAAAAAAGTCGAGGTATTTCGAATTGTTTGTTGACACGGACAAAGTCAGGAAAAACCTCTGAAATTATTTCAATATTGAACCTCGGATATATAAGAGTTCCGAATCGAATCTCTTTAGAAAGAAGATCTTTTGTCTCATGGTAGCCTGCTCTAGTTGGATTAGCCATACACTTTACATGTTTCTAGCGATTCACATGGCATCATCAAATGATACAAGTCTTGGATAAGAATCTACAAAGCACTAGAACGCC
>JAPFFP010000012.1:20545631-20560455 GCA_026153255.1 Solanum medicagineum
ACCCCCTCCACCGTACTACTACAAGTCACCACCACCACCGTCGCCATCTCCTCCACCACCCTACTACTACAAGTCTCCTCCACCGCCATCCCCCTCACCACCCCCACCCTACTACTACATGTCGCCTCCTCCACCATCACCTTCTCCACCACCTCCATACTACTATCACTCTCCACCTCCACCCGTAAAGTCTCCTCCTCCCTATTATTATAACTCACCTTCCCCACCAATGAAATCACCTCCTCCACCAATATATATTTACGCTTCACCACCACCTCCAGTCCACTACTAAGAGTTTTCTTGAGTTCAGCCATTCTCCACAACCAAGTGAGTAGTTGTTTGAATTGTGAATTTTTTTCCTCATATGAGATTAACTTTTTTCGCTTCTTTTCTTTGGAAATAAGGCTCTTCCATTTGTTATTTCTTTTCAGATTTTAGTCTGAGACATGAAATAAATGATGATGGTTTCTTGAGGAAAAGATTCAAACATCGATGGAACAAAGCAATTAATTTATGGAATAAGATATTCAATTTTTCAATTGAAAGAGTCATTCTTTATGACATAGACCAGTTTGCTTCTACTTCTCTTTTGGCCTTCTTGTATTCATTCCAATTAATTATTGTATGTTGTTCTTGTAATATCTTAATGTACATTGGGCAAAAGATCAATAAGAAGATCAATTTCAAGCAAACATATTTGACTCTTGATATTTTATCTAAATTTCATTATAATAATGACACATGTAGTACTTTGTAGCTCTTTAATTCCCTACCTTTCTTTGTGTATGACTGCTAAGGCAACGACCCTTTGAAATAAGGGTCACACTTTGCACCGGCTAGTTTTTCCCCGCCTTCCTTTGTGTATGGCTATTCTCATTAAAAATATTATAGCTATTCATAAACTCACATGAATTTTCAAGAAATATTATTACAATGAAGAGATCACAAAGACTATTATAATAAGTTGTTAGTAATTATCTGTAAGGTAACCTCAAAGTGTAAAGAGCTCATAGAAGTTAAAATCCAATTGCAGTGAAGTGGGATTTCAAGAAATAACTGAAACACACTCCTCAAATTCCAGATAGATTATGCCTTAGGAATTTAAAGAAAAAAGGTTTTAAGCAAAATCTTTTGCATCAAAGATCAAGTTTTTCAATGCTTTTTATATAGTTTAAAATGTGTAAATATAACCTCTAAAAGTTCTTTTTTCAATAGCCGTAATATCTAGATGAGCTTGTGATTACCTCGACTAATTTCACTGATACATATATACACATATATATGTGTATATGTGTTCTCAATGGCTTCTGTATTAATCAAATGAAAAATGAATTACCATTACTTCACTTATTAGTCATTTTTCCCTCCAATTCAACAACAACAACAACAACAAAAAGATTAACTGAGCTAATTATAATACCAATACAGAAGTAAAAACTACAATCTGCCACTTAAAATTAACGATTATAAGTTCTGGGGGAATTTAGCAGCTTTACCTCTTTTTTGCACCAACAGCAAGGTGCAATGTTTGCTCCTCTTCATTTGCCCCAATCTTCTAATTTGGAACCCTAAATTACCAGCAAATTGAACGAAGAAGAAGATGAAGGACGGATATCAATTTTGTTTTTTTCATCAACGGTAAATCTTTATATCAAATCAAAAAAAAAAAAAATTATGAATGCAAAATGTGTGTTTTTATTTATGTTTATTACTTAATCATGATTAAATGATGATATAATTTTTCACTTTGAAGTTATTGGTTGTCAGTAAACAAAGAAAAATTCAACGAAATATAAATTATTCTGAATCCACAGAATACACCATGTGTGTTCTTAAGGAATTTAATTCCTTCACTGTATATGAGATTATGGATTATTTTCTGCCACGATAAAACAGATTAACAACTTCAGAATAGTGATACCTCAAATTTTTGTAGTTTTCAATGAACTAAAAAACTAGTGATGGCTTTTATACAGGCTCAATAGTCTCTTATGTTCCAGAGATCATGTCTAGAAGAATTTAGGCGCGAAAATTAAAAGTTTGTTAAACTGATCATTTGCCGAAATCGTTTTCAGTGAACTGGAAACCAGCGATGGCTTTTATACAGACTCAACAGTCTCATCTGTTCAGAGATCATGTCTGTTCAGAGGAATTTATGTGCGAAAATTAAAAGTTTAATAGTCTTATCTGTTCAGAGATCATGTCTGTTCAGATAAATTTACGCGCGAAAATTAAAAGTTTGTTAAATTGATCATTTGCCGAAATCGAGGAATTTACGCGCAAAATTAAAAGTTTATTAAACTGATCAGTTGCCGAAACCGAAGTCGAAGCAACCAAGCGAGCAACGATGACAACGCGAGGAATCCCCTTTACTTGACTCTTTAAGAGTTAGAGTAAGTGTTTCCTAATATAAGGACAACACTTTTCCTTTATTTTTAGACCAGAGAGAAATGACTCTTCATTTCCCTTTACTTGATTAACCCATATTTTCCTTATTTTTTCAACCTTCATTTCCTCTCAATTCTTCATTTCCCAATTCATATTTATTACTTTATAGTCTAGGCAAGTATTTGTCTTCTAGTCGCTTTGGCGTGGGAGAAATATCTTTGATCGATCAGTATCAAGCGACATTCTTTTGTCGAAAAATTATACTATATATATAAATCAAGTTCTAATTTTATACCCCTCTCTCTCTCTATATATATATATATATATTTCTTAATATAAGGTGAAGAGTCAGTGAAATGATTAAAGAATTACAAAAGCTCTTAAAAGTATATTTTACTTTAGAGTTTAGTGTTTTTTTCCCATTATTTTTTATTTGCTTACTATTTTATATCTCGATACCCCTCAATAAATATTCTTGCTCCGTTATTATTTGTGTGAGTAAATATCATTTGTTGTGAGCAATTGTTCATCAAAAATGAGAATATTCATATGTTAAGGGACTCGACAAAGAATATTATTTTAATAACATACCTATTGTAATTAGTAGGATTGGATAAGTGATGTACATAAATTTTATTTTCATTTGTATGGTTAAAGAGGTGCCTAAATTCTTTCAATAATGATTGATTCAATCTTTTCATGTCTCTTGAATATGAAACTCCATCCACTGAGTTTTTGTGGGTGATTAATTGTCCGTCCATCTTAATATCAAGTTTTATTAATTATATTTTAAGTACGAAAGATCTTAATTTTCTTGGAACAGTTGATGAGGTAATGAGCGAGCCATAAGAAAGATGACGTGCATTTTTCTGTGAGCTGTGGTGAGATGGATCGATAGATACCAATCTTACAACATCTAGTTGCGCGACTTTTCTCTATGTAGGTTTGAATTATGACTTTCTCATATGTTTATTAGTATAGATAAGCTTTAAAGAAAAGAAAAAAAAGTTCACTCATTGATCTACGCAGTCAAATTATCTCTTCTACCTATTTATTTTATGTTTGGTACCGCTGATTTATCTGATAAGGAAAAAAAAACATCAATTAATTATTTCAATGAATTAAATTTTCCAAACTCTCGACTAAAAAATACTTTTAAAATAGAATTTCAAAATTATATATATAATAATATACATTAAAAAAAATAGGAAGCTATACATTTTTACTAAAATAACCTTGTACTCTTCATATAAAAATACTGTTAACCTTTTATCCTAATTGAATCACAAAAAAATGTTTGCGAACAATTGTTAGAGCACTTTTGGCTTGTTCCAAAAAAAGACAAAAAGTTTGGTTTGTGTTAAGTATTTATTAAATATTGGAGAAAAACAGTAGAAGGTAGTTGATGTGTCATTTTGCAATTTATAAAATATCTGGCTAAATCTAGATGCTTCCACGCTGTTTGAAATACTTTTATTGTTATTTTCAGATGACTCTCGTGTTAAAATATTAAAAAATCTAAATAAGAAAGAAAAATAATTAAAGTATAAATAAAATAATAATTATAAAATAGACAATAACAACATAAGATATAAAGACACGACTAATTCTACAATTTTACTATGACCCAAAACCAGACATCCTCCTACCCCTTATCAGCCTACTCTAAAATACAATCTCCACTTTTATCTATCTAAGGTTATGTCGTGGATGATACAAAGTTATGTCATATCCCGTCTAATCACCTCTCTTAATTCTTTTTTCAATCTACTTCTACACCTTCACGTGACCCCTATATCTAACATCTCGTATCTCCTGACCAAAGTAATTTTAATTTAATTTATTTTATAAATATTTAAGAAAAAGAAATAATGCCAGCTGTGTCATTAAAATGTTGTAAGCAAAAACGGTGACCTGTCGTGGCATGAAAAGTCAGCTTTCTTGCTTTATTCCAAGTCTAGAATGTTCAAAAGAATTAATTTCTTATTTTAATTAAATAAAAAACAGAGAATCTAAGTTTTTTTTATTATATATTATAATTCTAAATAAATAAATAAATATTATTCCAGTTCTCAGGCATTTTCACTTCATTCAGTTTAACAGTCACATCATCCGCGACTTTCTACTGACAGTTTTATTTTATCAAAGACATAATTTTAAATAAAAAAATAAAAATTACATATTAAATAAAAAAATAAAAATTGCATATTAACGTAGAATATTGAAGTCCTGAGTTATATAAGTAGGTTAATAGTAGTATTGTTATATATTATATTATTATTATTCATTATTTATTTTATTATTTTTATTGTCATTATATATTTTTATTTATTGTCTATTTTAATTATTTTATATTTTGTATTTTTTATTATTGAAGATGATTTTTGAAATGAGATTTTTTGAAACTAGTTTCTTTATCTTTATAAAATATTAATAAGATTTATATATATTTTTTTTCTCAAAATCTCACTTGTGTAATTTTTACTAAAAATATTTTTTTTCTTTTTAAAACATTGAGTAAAGCTCATTTGGAGACGTTGCTCCTAATAAAATTTTTTCTTTTATTAAATTTTAACTCGAGACCACTGATTAAGAAATCATTCGCCAAAGCATTGCTTCAAATTGATATAAAGATGGGTCTCTTTCACTTCCACCTAAAGAAAACTTCACCAACACCCAAGAACATATATAAAAAGGGAAAAAGTTCCAATTTTGATTCATACATACATCTCAAAAAACCCTAATTCATCTTCCCACTTCACTAATTTCTCCATTTTTGTCATTTCTGAAACTTCAAAATTTCATTCTGAGTGATAAAAATGGTAACTTTAAAGATGAAAGTGTTAGGATTTATGCTAATAATGCTTTTAATTTCTGCAATTGCAAAAGGGGATGAAAATGAATCATCTAGACCACCAACAGTGGTGAAAATGGTAAAGGGTAAAAAAATGTGTATAAAAGATTGGGAGTGTAATGTGTTGTCAAGATTTTGTTGTAATTTGACAATTTCAGATTATTTTCAGACTTATCAATTTGAGAATTTGTTTTCTAAGAGGAATTCACCTGTAGCTCATGCTGTTGGTTTTTGGGATTATAAATCTTTTATTACTGCTTCAGCTCTTTTTCAACCTCTGGGGTTTGGTACTACTGGTGGTAAAAAAATGCAGATGAAAGAAGTTGCTGCTTTTCTTGGCCATGTTGGTAGCAAAACTTCTTGTAAGTTTCTTTTTAAAACAAAAATTTAAGTTCAAATTATGCGTTTTGGCTTGTTTTATTCATCTCAGAAACGGCGGTAAGGTCTGCGTATCTCTTTCATACCTCGCTTGTGGGATTCTACTGGATACGTTGTTGTTATTGCTGCATTGTTTTATTCATTTTGTACTTGCATTTGCCGCATTTGAGTTGAGGCTCTTTTGAAAACAACCTCTTTATTTTTGAATCCCATATGTGGGATTGCAGTGGATATGTTGTTGTTAGAGACTCCACTGGGATTTCATTGGGTATGTTATTGTTGTTGCTACCTTGTTTTCTTCATCTTTGTACTTGCATTTGCTGTATTTGAGCTGGGAGTCTATCGAAAACAACATATTTATCTCCGGATCCCATTTGTGGGATCTCAGTGGATATGTTGTTGTTGTTCAAATTATGTCATTGGATGATTATTTTGTTTTAGTACTTTTCTGCTACTATCTATTATTGTTTCTGTTGCTGCTGGTTTTTCTTAACCCAAGGTAAACAACCTATCTACCTCTCTCCTCCAAATCTCACTTTTTGGGGTGAATATGGGTTCAAGCTTTGAAAACAGTCTTTGGCAGAAATGCAAGTAAGGCTGCGTATAATAGACCTTTGTGTCGGGCCCGTCACTAGATTCCCGGATAGTGAGACTTTTAGTGCATCGGACTTGCCTTTTTACTGTTATGTTGTTGTTTTATGAACAAAATGACATATTTGAGAGAATCTCTAGTTTTATAGAACCTCTAATATTGTAATTGTTATTATTAGTATTTATATATATTTTACTTATTTGTTTACCTCATCTTGTTTGGGACTAAGATGTAGTAGTAGTTGTTGTATGATAGAGGATTCATATAACTGACCCTTAAAACTAAGAAGGGTCCATAACCTCTATTTAAGCAGTTTATGTACCTGCAGATGATTTGGCCGACCCTGCTCCTGCTATGACATTTGCACATCAAGGGATTGAGCCATAATTTGTTGTTGGTGTCTTATTTAGTTACTTGTGTCATCTTTTGTTGTATGATTTCCTTTTTTTCTTGTTGTGTTGCTTGGATCCTATAGAAATTTGTTGCATACATGTTGGATCCTTAAAAAATGCATAACTTTTGGAGGATCCGTCATGCATCTGGTGATATTTTTGAAGGATCTGAGCAACATAGCTTTTTGGTGCTTGCTTGTTCAGGAAATGGTGAAATGTTTAGACCATGGAGATGTTTGATTTCCTTCAGGTTTTGAAAGTAATATTAGAACATTTCCTTAGAGAAATCAAGGAATGGAGAATGTTTCTTGAAAATAAGAGTAGCACGAAAAGCTTTGATCTTGTAAGGATTGAAATGTATATGGATCATGATTAAATATCATCTTGTTTGAAGATCAGTTTGAATCTTGAGTCTCGAGGAATCTAATTGACGACTTGAGATTCTGGTGCAGTTAACATATGATGAACTAATTCTATTGATGTCTGAGCAATTTAGTTGGCATAGTCCAGATAATGAGCATAACAAAAAATGGAGTACCAATTCGCTTAAGATTCCGTCCATTTAAGCGCTTTTCTAGCTAAACCTTTGTGCAATTGAAGTACATTTGCTCTTCCAATTGTTGTCTCCTCGAATGAATTGTTATCCCAGGTGTAAAATCACTTATTACTGCCTATCATCAACCAAAAGTTTGCACAATTGTGCCATACGTGCTTGCACTTGTATTGATTTCTCATGACTTCACGTAAACAGGTGGCTACGGAGTTGCCACTGGTGGACCATTGGCTTGGGGCCTTTGCTATAACAAGGAAATGAGTCCTAGCAAAGATTACTGTGATGACTACTTCAAATTAACCTACCCGTGCTCTCCCGGAGTCCAATATTATGGTCGTGGTGCCTTGCCTATCTACTGGTAAATATTTAATTACCTATGTATCTACATTTTATATTGATTTGTTTCTACTATGTTGCTTAAACTTTTCAAAATGCCATTGATGCATGTTCGATCATCCAACTAGTCTATTTTTGGAGGATATGACATAGATGTGGCTAAATTTTTTGAGAGTCTGAGCAACATAATTGTTTTGTTATCAAGCCACCACTCGAGTGGATTGTGTACTCTTCGTTGTTGCTTTGTTATTCTCCACTTAAATTGATTCCTCTTATATGGTAGTATTAGTTTCATTCTTCTAGCATTAATTAGGACTAAAAATATGTTTTTTTTTCTTGATACTTCTACATAGGAACTACAACTACGGGAAAATAGGCGAAGCACTGAAGGTAGATCTGTTGAATCATCCCGAATACATTGAACAAAACGCGACCTTGGCATTCCAAGCTGCTATTTGGCAGTGGATGAACCCTGTCAAAAAGGGCCAGCCTTCACCTCATGATGCCTTCGTTGGCGACTGGAAGCCAACTAAGAATGACACTTTGTCTAAACGAGCTCCCGGTTTTGGCACTACCATGAACATCCTCTACGGTGACAATGTCTGTAACCAAGGTGATGTTGACTCCATGAACAACATCATCTCACACTACTTGTATTACCTTGACTTGATGGGCGTTGGTCGGGAGGAAGCAGGGCCTCATGAAATACTCACTTGTGCAGAACAAAAGCCTTTCAATCCATCTTCTGCCCCTGCTGCTGCTTCTTGAGAAACTTATGTGGGACTTAGGACAGCCTAGGATTGCTGCTTCTATCCTCGACGAGCATCCAATAAGTGGAGCAAGATAGACGTTGTCGTCCTGCTCCCGGTGTAAACTGTGTGTTTGGGAGTTGCATATAAGGATTTAGGATGTGTTGCCTCTTTCTTGTTGTATCTTGTTGAAGTGAATTTTGATCAGTGTAATATATGCAGTGTATGTGAAAACTTTAGTCTGCGATCTTTTGAACTGTTAAAAAATTTTGCAAACTTCTAGTTGTGTGGTTGCGTTTGTTTTTGAGGGTTTTGGGTTAGGCGCGTGTCATGAGTTTGAAGGGTTTTGGGTTAGGCGCGTGTCATGAGTTTGAATTTTGCGTACGTGGAAGGAGAAAACAAGTGGAGCTATCGACCTACTAAGACTAATCTATTTACAACTACATCCTCTAACAGGGGTGTGAATGTGAGATGTCAGCGGAATAATCAGCTGGATGGAGGCTAAAGTACTTAAGTAGATAAAAATAAAGGAGCAGAAAATAATAATTTAGACACACGTCACAAGTATTTAGATGGATAAGATTAAAATAGTAAAAAAATGAAAATAAAGATCTTTTCTAGTTACAAAATCTTTTGTGAGTCTTCTTTCGATTATTTTGTAGCACATACAAAAGTGATGGAAAACAAATATGTTCATCAAATTTATCACTTTTTTTTTTTTTTTTTAAAAATGATCATAAAAAGAAGGATATTAGATATCTCTGTTGTCACCAGAAAAAAACAATCAATTGAAGTGGAGAATCAATAAGTTTTAACTAATAAAAGAAAAATTATCTGTCGAGTTTTGAATAATGCGTTATTAATTTAAAAATAGTTCATAAGTTTGAATCATGTCACAAATATAAGTATGATGTTTAAGTTGAGAAGAGTATAACAACAACATTACCCCAATGCCTCAAAGGCTCCCACCTATTGCGGGGTAAGGGAGGGTTGGATGTACGCAGCCTGACCACTATGTTTAAAAACATAGCGCGACTGTTTCTGGATGACCATGATGAGTGTCGAAAATTGCATTGACTAACTGCTACTTCACAGTTGAAAGAAGCGCAAACAATTATATTAAGGGAGAAATTGAGAAATACTTTCTTTTTACCAAGTTAAGACAATTAAAAAGATTTGTCAAGAGACGTTTCATTTCACTTTCTTTGAGTTTTTGTTATTTACGTTTTCTTATACACTTTTTAAATTTTATGGACATTTCTATTTTTAATATGGTTATTATTTTCATACAAAACGTGATAAAATTTAAATTTCACCCAATTGTGCATCAGATTATGACTCTAGATGCTCTTTTTATATATAAAAAGAAGAAATCAACACACTTTTATGAAATTATTATACAAAATTGAATCAATTATACTACTTGATCGTAGAATATCAAATTTAAGTTATGAAAGAATTTCGAATCCTAATTACGATGTTCAAAGTGAGTCACTCTTCATTATCAATCATTTCTTTGGTTTAATTATATATTTTTTGTTGTATAATCTAGTTAAAAAAATATGATTTCATATCTCTCTTAAGTTTAATAGTATGTATTATCAAGTTTTATACATCATAATTGTAAATAAATAAATAAATTCATAATTGAGTCATCCAAATAATATTTATCGAAGGTAATCTAGTGGTGTAAATCTTTTCACATTAACAATGTCTATATCTTTTTTTTCCCCATAAAATAATATATATAACATAAACTCTAAAAATATAAATAACGATTATGGTGAGTGTGTAAGTAGTATTTCATTTCTAATTATAACTATGAATTTTGTTATGGCGTCGTCTCCATTAAGGAGCATTTTATTCCTGAACATAAAGTTCAGCGGTACAAATTTAAATTTAATGGTGCTTCAGTATAGTTATTGAAGTCGAATGAAAATAAAATACTACGGACTGACTTTTGTTGAGCCCTGAATAGTAAATACTACTTCATTTCTAATCAGAAGTATGACATTCGAGCTCAGTTATAACATCATCTCCATTAAAAAATATTTTACCCCTTAACGTAAAACTTGTCAGTGCAAATTTAAATTTAATCATGCTTCAATATAATTAATTATCAGTGTCAAATGAAAATAAAATATGTAAAAGTAATCTTTGTTGAGTCGTAAGTAGTATATACCATTTTATTCTCAATCAGAAGTATTATGTTCGAGCTCTGTTATGATATCGTCTTTATCACGAAATGTTTATTCCTTTGACATGAAATTTATTCATGCAAATTTAAAATGAATCGGAATTATAATGTGCGAGCTCTGTTTAAGTATCATCTTCGTTAGAAAGTGTTTTACCTTCAACAATTCATATCTTATCGAATTCAATATAATTAATTTAGTCGTGCTTCAATGTGAATCGGACTCGAAATGAAAATAAACTATCTTAAGGGGTCACTTTGCTGACAGCTAAATATACTTGGTATTTTCCTTAATCATATCCCTCGGCCCCTTCCTTCAATTTCTCAAAGTTAAACAATACAAGACAAAGCAAATTCTCCACAGCCTTTTTCCTCTCTGTCTTTGCTTACCTGTTCTTCAACTTTATATTTTTCTTAATTGATTTAGCAGAATCAAGAACCTAGAGAAGAAGAAGAACAAGAACCAGAAAAGTTCTTTTTTTCAGGTAAAAAAATTAGGAAAAAATAATGGAAAAAAAAACAAACAGCCCCTTGAATTGCGGTTGATTTCTATGGCTGTAGTTTATTTGAATGAGTTGTTTAGTCTATGAGGCATGACCCCTTTTGAGTTTTCAGGGTTTCATTTGTTTTTCAGGGATCAATTTTGAATTTTGACCCAATTTCAATTTTTTTTCTTCCTTTCTTCTCGTTTTTTCAACTTTCCCATATTCTTTATTTGGACCCTCTGGATCTAACTAACCCTTGTCTGGAAATTTCAAAAAGATTCTTTCTTTGTGTTGTTTTCTTTATTTGGGGTTGCGAATTATAGCTGTAGTTGGTTAATTTGATGGCTATGGATGACAATTATCACAGGCAAGGGCTAGTGGTAAGATTAGATATGACCCTTTTGGGGTTTGTTAGATATATGTTTTCTACAAAAGCTGAGGTATTTTGTAGTTGGGGTCGAGGCATAGATGGTTGATTGATTGATTGTTTGATCTCTAGATATATGTGAATTTTGGTTTGAGAAATGGATTGTGTTAGCTTGGTTTGTTGGAAATGTTTTGTCTTTGTGTTGTTCCCTTCTGCCAAATGAGAAGGATTGTAGCTTGTATGGGAGGAAATAAGATTGGAAGCATTGAATTGTGTTGTGTTTTTGTTGTGTGTGTCGTAGCTTGTATTTGATATGCCCTTTTTGGGTTCTTGGATATGTATTTTCTTATTAAATCAAGTTTCGTGCTAAGAAAGAGGACTTAATTTTTATTGGAATTGAGGCGTAGTTGATTGATTGATGTCTAGCTATGTTTGAGTTTGGTTTGTAATGTGGATTGTGGAAGTTTGGTTTGTTGGAAATGGAATTAACTGTGGAATTCTATTTTTGGTGCTTTGATTCCATGATGGTTTTGTCTTTGTTTTTGTTCCCTTTATGCCAAATGAGGAGGAATATATCATTTTAAGGGCGTGCAGAGAAGGAAATGAAATTGGAAGTATTGAATTGTGATGTGTTTTGTAGTCTTTCGTTGGAAGTTTGTTCTCTTTTTTGGGTTTTTTGGACATATATTTTCTTATTTAATCAAATTTCATGCTATGAAAAAGGGGTCGAGGCTTTGTTGATTAATTGATCTGTAGCTATGTGTTGCTTTGAAATGTGGATTGTGGAAGTTTTGTTTGTTGGACATTTTTCCCGTGAATAGCGCGGCTTATGTGCATCTTAAACATGGCCACTAATTGACCGTTCACATGGAATTAATCATAGAATTCTATTTTTTAGTGCTTTGATTCCGTGATGATTTTGTCTAGGTCTTTATTTAGTTCCTTTTTCCCAGTGAGGAGGAATGTTACCATTTTAAGGGCTTGTGTAGAAGGGAAAGGAAATTGGAAGCATTAAAATGTGATTTATTTTTGTAGTCTTGTATCTTTTGTTATTAATTTCAGTATCTTTTGATGTCGGTTTCATGTTTTATTGCCCGGTGAAAAGTAATATTTCTGGTTTATCTGCTCCTGCATTCCCTTTTGTCCTCGTCATTTTAAAATGCAAGTTATGTTAAAATAAGAACTTTACTTAAAGATATTTTTAGTTGGCAAGCCTGAAGATTTTCCCTTTTTCCATAAAGATTAAGGTTAGACACCTTACATCGATAATGGTATATCCATAGCATTGAATTGGAGCTCTTCTTTCCTTATTTTTGCTGAAAGTGATTTTTGCATTTGGAACCGCTGCGATAATGCACTCTTAATTTTATTTTATTTCTAAAAAAGAAAAAACACTGGTAATTCACTCTTAAAGGCATGTGCAACTTGGTTTTCATTTGTCATTTGGATTTCAACTATTGCAAGTACCTTGTAAATCACTCCCCAAACAAGGAGAGAGTGGTATGCCATTTTCAATCTATTTATTTTTTAAATGAAGTGATTGTATATGTTGTGTTTTGCATGATATAATGAAGTTTGTTCATTTTTGAATCATTCTTACGTTTGACTTACAGGCACATGCTCCTCCTCCTTGTTACTTCTCACGCTTGGAGAATCGAAAAGCTGAAGACGATCTTTATTTGAAAAAGAGAGTGAGGATGAGAAGGTGGCTGTGTTGTACCTGTCAAGTAGAGGAGTCCTACCCATCACATGAAACCGAGCACCTTAAAAACCCTGCAAGTCATGCTGATGGTACAAATTTCAATTTATGCTAGACTTAGTAAAAACCAAATTGTTTTAACTTCTTGTTGATCTCTGGAGATGCGTCTTTGAATTGTCCATGCCATTTGTTTAGCTGATTGAAAGTGATAATTTGTCATTGCATCCCATCACATACTAGAGCACAAATTTATGATGCTTTGAAATTAAATAGATATCCAATATTCTCATTCTCTGAGCAAAGCCTTTAAGGTATTAAAAACATAAATCGCTGGGTATTCCTCTGAGTACACTGGAAAAGAACGGGAATTGGATGATCTATTCTATGGTGAAGCATCCAAAGTGTAACTGCACATTGCTGAGTGATATCTGTTTGGGATCTCTCGTTCTTTACTTTTCATAATCACTAGTTTCAAAGCATCACCAAAAGGTTTTTATTGCTTTTCTAAAAGACTTGGCTTAAAAAAAATCCGAACGATCTAATGTCAACTTCAAAAAATATGAAATTTGAGTCTCTTCAGCAAAAATAAATAAGTATGAAACTTGATTGTCTGTGCTCATCTATTTTCGACTCTTTTGGTTATGAAATACTTTCTTGATAACCTTGGAAAGTGCTTCAAACAATACTCCTGTGCTTTTGTTGGCTCCTGATATATTGTGTCAAAGTATATACAACCTTACAAGGAACATTCCCCAACTGTTCTATCTGAACTTTCTAGTTTATGAGTGTCACGAAGTCTCAGATGAAACTAGTGATTATGAAAAGTAAAGAAAGAAAATGGTACCGACAGAAGAAAAGCTTCAATGAATATTCCCAACCTTTTTTCTGCATGACTAACTAGAAATTTTTCTTTTTACTTTTTACCTTTGCAGTGAACAATGAGATATTGACTATATTATGTGAATGCCACATTTAATCTATTTATCTGGATCGTCTTAGGATAATAATATTTATGACATGTTTGACAGTGCTAACTTTCTAGTGCTTCTTAGACAAGCCTTAGTTATCCAATGGATGAGGTAGTTTTGGTTTTTAATCTTCTCCATATCTGGTACCAGGATATCAGAAAGGGTCAAGAGTATCAGATCCTATCAAGGCTGAAGCGGAAAAAGCGATACCAACCATAGAGGTCCCAGCATTGTCTTTAGATGAACTGAAAGAGGAAACTGACAATTTTGGATCGAAAGCATTAATTGGTGAAGGATCTTATGGGAGAGTGTACTATGCTAATTTAAGCAATGGCAAAGCGGTTGCTGTAAAAAAGCTTGATGTTTCATCTGAGCCTGAGACTAATGTCGACTTCTTGACTCAGGTAAGTGTCTTTTCTTAGTGTTACTTCTTTTTGGCTGCTCCATGTATTGATGTGATACTGGCTTATTTCTAGTGGTCTTGATGTATGTTTCTGTTTCATCTTAAGGTTGCTAGAGTTTCAAGATTGAAGCATGACAATCTTGTTGAGTTGCTTGGTTACTGTGTTGAAGGAAACATCCGTGTATTAGCTTATGAGTTTGCAACGATGGGATCCTTGCATGATATTTTGCACGGTATGAAAAAAACTGCATGTAGTTTAATGAGTGAGAAAATTAGTAGCATGATATATAATCTACTATTTCTCTACTGTGTACGTGCTTGCAGGAAGGAAAGGAGTACAAGGGGCACAGCCTGGCCCAACACTTGAGTGGGTGCAGCGGGTTAAGATTGCTGTTGATGCTGCAAGGGGCCTTGAGTATTTGCATGAGAAGATCCAACCATCAATAATACACAGGGATATCCGATC
>JAPFFP010000012.1:20561600-20585565 GCA_026153255.1 Solanum medicagineum
TACACCTCAAAGAGTGAAGTGTGTGCATTAGATTTTCAGGGTTTCTCCACTTTATGAGACCTAATAATCTAATGGGGCTAAGCAAAGATTTATAATTAATTAATGATTCTTCCCTTCTGGGATAAAAAGCTAAATACAGCTCAAAAGGGCAAAAGAGGGATCTCTTGTTATAAAATGTATAATGGTTATTCCTCTACATGCTACTTTTGTTTATAAGTACCGGTTTCATACTCAAGGTTTTGTGTTCCCCCGAATGACCAAATGTCGAAGCTTTTGAGTGAAGGTAGTTTGTTCTTTATGGGTGATTCTAGACGGTAATTAATTATGTATCTAAGCTCTTTTTACGAAAAACGAGATGACAAAGTTGTGAGATATTCAATTACTGGAGTAGTATTTTTATCCGATTTTGCCATTTTATGTTTAACATGTTGGCATCTCTATCGCCTGCTTTACTCCTTTATTGTTGTAATAGATGCTTCAAGAAGTAGTTTTGTTTCACGAGAGTTATCTAACCCAAGTATCCTAAAAATAATTACAGATATGCTATGACTGGACAACTGACACAGAAAAGTGACGTGTATAGCTTTGGAGTGGTCTTGCTTGAACTTTTGACTGGAAGAAAACCTGTGGATCATACAATGCCTCGGGGACAGCAGAGCCTGGTTACTTGGGTGAGCAGTGCTTCCCGCTCGACTTACCAGAAACGTCCTATTTAAATATTTTTCCCCTTACGCGCTCTTCTCCTCCATTTGCTCTGTTATATGTTTAGAGTCTATTTCCTGATGTACTATTACTTATTTAAATTGTAGGCTACCCCAAGACTGAGTGAAGATAAAGTCCAGCAGTGTGTCGATCCAAAGCTGAAAGGATGCCCTCCGAAAGCAGTGGCTAAGGTCTCTTCTTATCCCCTTGTCCTATATTCTCTTTGTCTCTCTTCCTCAGACTCAATACAACAGCTATGTTTTAATCCCAAGCAAGTTTTGGTTTGTTATATATATTCTCACAGGCTTTTGTTACTCCATTTGACCTCATCTCGGACTACTTTTATACAAAATGAAAATAGGAAGTACTTGAAGTTCTCTAGTTTCTACTGGTATTAAAACATGACATGACTATAGAAGACTCTTAGAAAACATAGGACGAAAATTAAACATACTAGCGTGACTCAATCCCAGCTAATTGATATTCCCTATATTAGACCTCTTTCTTTCAGTTTGCCTTATTTTTTGCTAGGTTTGCATCTATGTTAATAGATAGTAGGTCCGTCGAGACTATATTTTGGAGTGGTGATTTTCCTTTTTTCTCTTAAATTTAGATGGCAGCCGTGGCAGCACTGTGCGTGCAATATGAAGCTGAATTCCGTCCAAATATGAGTATTGTTGTCAAAGCTCTCCAACCACTACTGAGGGCTCCTACTGCACCTGCTCCAGAAATGTAGGGAGCCTATTGTCGCTCGCTTGTTTTGGAATTTCTACTGCTAATTTGCAACTGTTTTGTGGTATATCATGCCAGTATTTCATTTGTGACATGATTTCGAAAAGCAAACAAGACTTCAAATTTTTTCCCCTTATTGAAATTGGTGTGTAGGATTGATTGATTGCTTAACTTTACATGGTGAGATTGTTGAAGAGATTTCCCTGAGAATTGAGGAGCATCTATATTTTTTTTTCTTTCCTAAAAGAACACCTGGGGTCTGGTTCTTTCAATTTGTGTATTATAATTTGTATTTATATTTTGGTGTTGTATTATATTTATGGATTTATACTATACAGATTGGACCTCAAATTTGACCCGTTGTCATTCATCCTCTCACCCGTTTTGTTGCTCGAGCGTATTGGCGCTCGGTTAAGCCTCTAATTCAGTAACTTTCCCAACAATCGAAATTTGGCCTCTTGTGTGAATTAAAGGTGGAAGGATATATATAGCCCATCACTTTCCTCTTTATTGTTGCTTTATTCCATTCAACCAATGTGTGGATTTTTATCCAATATCTACCTTGTTTACCTTACTAGACAAAACCAACCAAATCTTCTTACACTACCTATGTGATGGTAAACTCCATCTAGATTGAAATTCATTGTTCCTCGTTAGCCATGTTGCTTTTGGGATTTCATTGGGTTTATTGTTGGCACGATCGTTTGGACGACCCAAAACCTCACCATAAAAGGATGAGTAGCTCAATCATTGAAGTTTTTTTATGTTGGAGATGTCCCACAATCTAGTTTATCTAAAACACTAAAGAAGTACGACAACCCAATGGAATCTTACAAGTGTGGTTTAGGGAAAGTAAAATGTATGCGGATTTTACCACTACATTATAGGGATACAGAGGTTGTTTCCGAAAAATTCTTGTCTCAAAATTCAAATCTCATAAGCAGAAGATACTAGATATGGGAATAAAAAAAAAAAGAAAAAAAAACGACTAATAAGGAAAAACAAATGATAGTATATAAATACAATGAAGTAGCAAATAGAAGAAAGATAAATGACAACACGGGATATAAAAACACATGACTACTAACCTATTATATCACAAGGTGATACATCAACCTAATTCTACTAGTCTATTAGTCTTCTATCATAATACGCAACCTCCACTACGAGAAGTAATTTTACCAATTTAATGCCCAACATGGAGGAAAACACTATCCACTTATGCTGGATGGTATTGGATTAAATCCACCAGACCTATATCCATAGTATAACACAGCATCCAACAATGGTCACCATTGACACTTGGAAAAGAATCAGGCAGGTTTTCCAATCTAAATAGTAATCTAAGGAGCAAAAACAAATGCAAGGAAAGCATCATATAAAGAGAGCTAAATTCCATTACACATGAGTCAAATTGATAATTTAAGTTTTTCTAGTGTTTATTATGACCTTCCTCAACTGTTTACTTTGTACAATAACATAGCTATGACATTCAGTAGCTTATACTGGAGCCCCACAAAGCAAGTTGAAGCATAGGTGTGAGGTTGAAGTAAAAGAGTTGAGGAGAGAGGATGCCAAATACAAAATCTACATATAATACAAGAAGGATTGGCCATAGAGATCTAATGAAATTCTGCCGCTCTTGTTATCAGCTAATTCTCACGTCGTAGATGGTCAAATGTGTATGAATCATGAGCGAGATTCTGCATAAAGAATGAAGTACATTAGGGAAAGTGTAAATGTCTGTCTAAATGGAAAGAGACTACAGCAATTAGCATAGACTATTGAATCTGAACTGTAACCACAAGTTCAATTGTCCAACAATCGAGAAAAGATCGGAATAAGCTACTAACAGAGCTAGACTGGCAGCCAGAAATGGAAGAGAGGCATTTCGATTTAATGAACAATATCAGTGCAGCTTAAAGAGAGAGTCCAGTTATCCCAGAGATCAGTTTGTTCCTCCAATTTGATTGAATAGGCAACTCCATTACACCATAACTTCAAAAGGATTATTCTTTTACGTTTTGTCGTCAAGTGAAGAAACTTTTAGCCTTTTACCGTCAAAAGGAGTATTTTTATCCTTCGAAAATAAATTCTGCAACTCAATTGTGCGTTGATAAAAGAAGAGAAAACATATCTCAGAAAGTAATTACTGTCCAAACTTGTTGGGTGATGAGACGTGCAGAAACAAGAAATGAAAATTGTACGTACAAGTGAGCCTTTACTACAGTCCAAAGACCACTAGAGGCCAAGGATTTCACTGAACAACTCTGATTACACATGATTCAAATATTATTTGGCATGATCAAGGATATGGAAATAGATGAACTCAACCAGCAAACTACATTGTAAGCATTTTGAAAGGAAACTATGGCTTGATTTAAGGGGCAACCGCATATTATTTAAAATCCAGACTTCCTAGCATGAATGAGACATGTTCTCCATCAAATAAAAAATAAACTCACCTCAAGCTCATTGGTCAATACTGACCTTCATTATTCTCAGTGACAGAATGGTTTCAAATATTCGTTAACATCCCAAAATAGAAAGTCATATTAATTTTGGGCTGGAGGGAGTAATAAGTTTCAACCTATTTCCATCTTGCTTGATGTTATTTATTGGAGAGCACTCATAATTTCATGTACAGTTACAATTGAGTACCTGTTCTTGGGCGCGAAAATACATGAAAGGTGTATAGTGGAGAAAGTTTGAAACTCTGGACGTATATATATCAGCATATCTGCAGTTTCAAGAGAATTTTTATTTTAAACAGTCAAATGTACTTGCAGAAAAAATTTACAATCAATGAATAGGTCGTAAAGAAGTGACAGAAATTGTCACAACACATTGACATACTTTTCAATTTGACGCATCAAGTGACTTTTATCCCACAGACCTGCACGTGAAAGATAACCCCACCTGAAAAGAAAAATCAAGGCAAATTGATTACCCTCAAGCTCAAATTCGTAAATTGAAAATGAAACCATGCCTGTGAGCTCATCTGAGAAAACATGCAGATGTCCAACTTAATATTCCTTGCAAATTTTATAGGCTAAACTTGGTGAAGGTCATGTTGACTCACTCTGAACATTACAATGTCAACTAAGAGCTAACAAAATCTGAGGCTGAATTGAAGGGACAGGTAATTCCAAAAGAAAAATCTTCAAATAACCTTTTGTTGAAAAGCTCTCCGTCCTCATCCAACATTGGACCAATTTTCTGATCTAGCCTCTGCATAACAAGAAGTAGCTTTTGCATGCTTTCTGTGAGTTCATTATCCTCCATATGTGTGGCAGCAAGGGTCTGATGCATATTAAGACAATACAACTTTAAACTGGTTACATCAAGTAACAAAATTGATAGCACAAAGTAACCCACACAAGTCATTAAAGACATTGCTATGAGCCTTGTTATAGAGCCAAACTTTTTCTTCTATTCTTCCTCCGCCCGAGGTAATCCACAAAGAAAGTGAGACAAAACTGCCAAAGGGAAATGCTCGCACAAACTGCTTATGATCTGACTGACTGTTTTACTCTGTTTCAAAGCTACATAGTGATTCAATTCGCGGACATCCGTTTTTCCTTTCAGTGATTTTCCGGGGAAAAAAAATTATTTCTTTCTATCGACTTGTGATCAGATGTAGGTCCATCATGCCTTTGCAGCTAAACACCTTCTATGTTATAAAATCCAATAGTTAAATGGGTGATACTTTGCACTTAATTTGCATAATTTCAGGCAACATGTCAATAACTACTTATTACTTTACTCGGTGAATATTAGATTGAAGATATTACTTGCAACCATGAAACAGGAGGCAGAATATTTTACTTGAATTTGATCAACAGAAACAGAAAAAGATATGCATATTCTAGATCTACTACACTTACCTGTGCAGGACGTCCCTCGGTCCTTCTCTGAAGAGCAAGCCGAAGTTGGTTAAAGAGATCACCTAAAACCTCTTTTTTATTGATAAGATCTATCAAAGTAGCTCTCTCTTGTTGACTATGAATTAACGCATTATACTGCAGGATAAGAATAAAAAGCATCATATGCAGCACTCTTACAGCACAAAATCATCAAAGAGCCTCAGTATTATCTCTTCCTTACCCAAAAAAGAAAAAACTGCCTGATTTTTCCGTGTTTTCTAAACCATGCTTTCTATCGGTCAACAAAACACTAAAGCGCTCTATAATTCTTCATCACTTGTACGGGTGGAGGGTGGGGGGCGCGGCGAAGTCGAAGAATGAACCAAACGAGATAGTTTCGACAGAATGGAACCCTCAAATCCAACTAATGGAACAAAAATAAGCAAATAAACAATTGTGATCCAATTCCAGAGACCTGATGAAGATTAACTAACCTCCTCCTCTAGTTCTCGACAAATCAAAGCAGTTCTCCACCGGAGATGGACTTTGGATTGGCTTACATCTGTATATATATGATCACCGACATATAAGATTTCATCTCCATGAACGTTGAGCGAACTCTCAACCATCTGAGCACTTCCTCCAGAGTACAATCCACCTGCAAGAAAATTATTAGCTGCTGCTTAGAATGGACAAGTCCTGTCCATATTCAAAAGAAAAATATGAAATATAATTAATGGCCAAATGTGTTGGAGATCGCTGGAGAAAACTCCTCACAAATGAAAATTCAAAGAAGCTTAACACCTACTAAATTCTTATCCTAAATTAAAAGAAAGAAATTTCACATGTATTTCAAGCGCAAAGAGAGTCTTCCATCCACAAATAACATCATTTTTGCATGATGCAATTGGAGGAAGTTCTATTCTTTTTTTTTTCTTCCCCCTTTTTTTTTTTGAACCCCAAGGAAAATCTCTAGCAGCAGAATTATTTTCCATGAATCCACCAAAAGTTTACTGGGGGATCCCTTCGCATGGTATGTAAATACTTACTGAAATATGCAAGCATGATTTGAGGAGACTTTATTTTTCTTTTCCTAGAGTAATTATAGGAATAAAATACTTCGAATGTCTTTCCTTAATTAGTTAGGACCATTTGATTAATACCCCTTCTCATGGTATGTAAATACATACTGAAATACGCAAGAAGCCTTATCTTCTTCTCAAATTTTACATAAGTTAAACCACAAGTTAAGTAATTTGCAACAAATTAAAAAATGCTTCCACGATATTACTTGTATCAAGTCTAAGAACGATCTTCACAAACACCATAACCTTGTAAGTCACACTTTCAAAATACATATATCTCAATAAGATAGCTTATCCAAAGCAAGGATAGGAGGAAAAGACGATTTTCATTTACTTATCCAAAATCGGATGATTGTCATATCAGTTTAGAAGATTAATTACCTGGTCGAGCCTTAAAACAAGGACGCATCAGGCCTTCACCAGTCACCACTTCATACATTGGGTGAGCCATTTGGAAGAATTCTGGCTTCCTAGCTGAGACTATAACCTGCATTGGATAAAGAAGGAAAATAGATTTGGTTATGGAGCCATTTAACAATTAACGCTTCCATAAAATTAATTATAGGACACAAAACATGATCTTATAAATGTGATACCACCAGACTACAAAAATCACTAATTTAAGAATTTCCAATAAAGACTAGCTCCAACCCTGCAGAATTTTCGGCATATTTCCCCTTCCAAATTCTTTTCCATGAAAACAATCCATCTACTAATTCTCCTCAATAATCAATCCATGAGGACCATCCAACTTTGGATGGTCATTTTCTATCCACAACACATATCTAGTCCACCCAATGTTACTAAAAAGCATCATCTCATCACTTAAAGCAAAGAAACAATGCGAAGCGCAGGATTATCACTACATGGATAAAGCCATGCGCTTGAGAAAAATTTGCCCCATCAAAAAATGATGTGCAAAGTGATCCAAATGAGGAGGTGGTGTACATCATTACTGTAAATCAGATAATAAAATTAGTTATCTTAATTGCCAGGTCCATGGGGGTTGATATGAAAAGCGAGAAGTGAAGCACACACTTCTTCAAATTTGAAGTGTACAATCAATGGAAAATTTAGAAGTATCAAACCTTTTTTAGTTCAGAGAGGGTTCCCCACCCCAACACACACAAAAATTAGTCAAAGGAAAAAGAAGTTAAGTGAGTGATTTCTATGACTTATTGCCAAGATGAAGGGGGGAACAAAGCAGAAATTTTTTTCGAATGGTCAAGTGTTTCATGTTTGTTGAGGGAATAGGTTCTTATCTCCTCATATAGTATTGGACAATCCTCATCTATGAGCTAGTTCTTGGAGTTTGAGTTAGGCCCCATGTCCAAAGTCCAAACAATAGCTGTTGAAAGCAATAAAGGAGTCAAAATAGTTGGCCATCAAATTCTAACAATGATATTGGGCATTTGGCAAAATTATCTTTATATAAACTTCACTTCAAAGCATTACACTATGAAATCAAGATTTTTTAGTGAAAATTATTAAAAGTAAAGGAAATTAGGTATTATTATAATCCTGTTCGGGTTACTCACCATCTCAAATAGATCTCGCCAGCTCATATCATTTGGAAGGTACCGATTGAACGAATGCTGCATCATTTTGTCTGTGTAATGATAATCTGAATTTGTAATCAGTAAGAGCCTCTTACCAGCCTGATAAAACATGACATGTTAGATGCTGAATTGACCATCTTTTTTCACTGGGGGCTAATAAATCTAAATAAGAAATTGAACAACTATTCTCCCCGTTGATGTCCATTGGACTTCTACACTTTCTATGCTAAAATCATTAAGATATTATTTGCGCAAGGCTCTTAACAGACTGTGATACTCAATCAAATGGATAATGTTAGATACCTCCTTTTGATCCAATAATGCCAAAGGTAGCTCAGGATCAGGTTCCACAAATAATTCAGGTTTAGACATTATCTCGCTCTGCATGGGTGAAATGGATTAGAGTGATCATTGCAGTCCCCCGCATGTGAAGCAATGGATCAATGAAATACATACCTTCAACTGGCCTTCTACATGTGCCCTGAAGAGTGCCTTCCCCACAGCCTAGACAGAATACAAAAAGGTTGGCAAACTCAAGGTTCACATCACAATCCATTCACACACAGCATCCAACCATACCTTGTAAAGCCCTTTATACTCATGCGGACAAAGATCTGGTCCTATGAGTCCTTTATCCAGCCTATCTACCATCTGCAAAAGAGACATGTTAGGATATAAAATAAGTGCTGAAGAAGCAATATTACATTCTTTTTAGTTGAAAACCAAGGTGTTCAATAAATTTATGCAATTCGAATATCATCGTTAAGCAGAAACAAGCAACCGGATGAACCATTTTATCCATATAAAATCAAACCAAATATCAGCCTCTACAACATGACCAATTTTTTTGTCCTTCGCCTTAATCTTTCCATCTCGTCAATCACATTACAACTTCAGACAGAACATTCTCTGGACCATGTCATTACACGGTATATCCATCACTAGCCTAATATTTTACAGGTTTTTAACCAGCCAGAAGTGCATCATGCTCTCTTGGAAAAGTATACAGAGCTGTATAATACATACTTGCTATACCTTCTTAAAAATAACTAACACAGCCACTTTCACCATTTTTTACTATAATCACCACTATATTTAGCTACCGCTCCCTTAAGAAGCTTTGGCTTGATTTCCCTCATCTTCCAAAAAAAATTATCAAGACTCATAAATCTTTGCTTGATTGAGAAGGTTCTAAGAGGGTGGAACTACAGAAATACCTTCAACAAGGACTGGCTAAGGAAGTTCCTGAAAAGAACTCTCAAGTATCAATGATATTTTTGTCAAATAAGTTGCTGCTACAGAGCTAAAATGCTCTGCAGAGAAGGAAACGTAATACAGAGTGCAAGTGATGAGGCAACCTTTCAGGAATGAAGAGTACCCACCTGCATGGTCAAGTGTTTATAGGACACCAAAATATAAACCAGGGTAACAAAATAGACCACACAACCTCCGATACTAGCAAGCTAGAACTCTAAATGCTTATCAATCAATCAATTGCTTAAAGGAAACGAATGTCTCAATTAAAGACAGAAACATAACAATAATAATGAAAACCCTCAACCAACAAAAATCCTTTTTTAAGAAGGAAAGAAACTGCATTAAGAAGAGAAGGAAGTCATACAAATCCTTTCACAAGAAAAAGACTAACAAATGCATATGACAAACATGAAGAACTAATGTCTTTTAGTATCGAGTCATGGCATGTATATTGAGGGAGGCCGTGTGATCTACCTGCATATAGGCCACTGCTTCTGAAACTGAGAATAATGTATTGAGGAACTCCCATTTACTCTCCTTACGCAGATCAACCAGTTCTCTCCCGTAGATCTCACTTCCAAACATAGAAAATATGAGACACTAACCAAAACATTACCCAATTTCCAGAGCACATAAAAATGCAGAACATTCATTCAGATTTTATGGAGCAAATAAATTTTTTGGCTGTGTAGTGCAGTCTGCACCCATCAACCAAAGAATTACATGGAGTAAATAGATTTTAATCTTCTATTTCCCAATTTGCAAAGCAACGTTGCTGACGGACAATCTTTGCTAAAAATATGGTTATATGGATCAATATTTTAGCTGATAAATAGACTCAAAAACCCAAGCCATACCTCACTTCTCGAGTTGAGAGCATTCTTGTTCCATGCATTGCCCTCTTAATATATCCAAATCTGTCTGCTTTAACCAGGTTACCTTTCTCTTTGTCTATTACAAGACCTCTTATGACCTGTTTTACAATGAAATGTCCTCAAATGGGGATTAAGACAAACCATTAGCATGATCATGTGGTCAGACTATACCAGATCAGGGTCAAATGTGAGCCCATCCACAGGGAAACCCACATTTCTCAGATTCTCCATGCAGTAATCATAAGCTCTTCCTTCCCAGGCCTGTAAATTATGGACTTATTCATACTACACCAGTAACATATGCCAAAAACAAAAACAATTTAAAGCCCCTCAAGGTCCAAACAAAAAAATATACAAGACAGCAACATATTTTAAAATTTAACACCTAAATGCTAATTCATCATGGCACTTCCAACAACAATCTAAGAGAAAAAACTGAAAAAAATCACAACTCAAAAGAGCAAAGGTCAATGAATTTGGGTAAAATAGAGTACTTCTTTTTTCGATCACACATATAAAGAACCTTTTTTCATCAGAATTCAATCCTCTAACACCTAAATGAAGTAAGAATTTCATCAGGCACCAAGAAATAAAGATTAGTAACAGATAAAACATAAATATGGATAAACACTACGTACACTATAGTATTAGTTCCCTACTATGGCACAAGATTGTCATATGCAATTCAGCAATCAAGCAAACAATAGATGTGGTTGGCAAATGAAAGAAATAACCGTGTAACCAATGCACATTAGCCTCAATTTGTAACAAAGAAACCATTAATAGTTTACATCACAAGAAACAAGAATTAAAAAGTACCATCACGTTATAGTGCATCAGTGTATAGTCCATATCATATCCAATTGCACTTATTGATCGTAGATTTAATGTGCGGCTGCAAAATATGCCACGTGGCGAATGTCGAGCACTATATGGAACCTGCACATTATGTGAGTCAGAAATTTGCTAAGATTTACATGGCAATGCTGCAGGCCTGCAGCTGCTTCTAAAATAAGAGGTTACAAATCTTCGGTGAGTTTAGCATCAGAGAGGCTACGTAAACACTGCAAGCAGATAGCCATAATAAGTTCTAAGATCCTGTGACTTTTCTCACTTCATGCTGTAAAAGCATTTCAATGAGTATAGATTGCAGACCCACCCACCCGAAAAGACCATCTTTTTACTTCCTCTAACCCTTCCCCTTCAGTTATTTATCTTGGCAACTAAAATAGAACCTCTTGAAAGCTTTTAAAGAAAGCAACTCACATTTCTGCTCACACATTAAACTGATAAGAAAAAACATACAACCTCTTCTCTCTTCTTTTTTTTCTTTTATAGTCCAATTTTAATTTCTATGCCACTCAAATATAAGTTGGGTACAATAGAAGAGACAAGCTCTTGTCCTTTTAAAATGCTGAAGTGTTTGCAAAGAAAAATAGCCCAAAGGGAGGCCAAATGCCAATCCTCCTAGTTTGGAAGAGAAAAGGAGTGGAGATGTGCGAAAAAAGATCACTCCTAACGTTGAAAATGAGAAAAGTAAAAGTGAATGGACATGCTAGGACAGGCATATTCTCCATTACTCAAGGATGAAAGGAGATAATGTGAGGGCAGATGATTGAGACTTTTTCGGAGTAACATGGGATAGCTAATTGAAAAGGAATGACATCCAAAAAGAGAACACTATTGTTCATATCAAACACTATGCCAATGACACAAAGCAGAAGTGCTAATTCAATGTAAGAAATTTCAGCAAGTGATACACACATCAAAATGCAAACTTGATCAATGCAATACAAAGATAAGGTCAGTATTAAAGTACCGGAATACCCAAATGTTTAAGCAAGTTCTCTGCCTCTTGAGCTTCCATCTTTGCCACCTCCTCAACAGGGCCTTGCAATGCCTTGCCATCAATTCCTGCATCGTTTGTAGGTAAAATGGTAAGGAACTGTCAAGTTCAAATCGTAATTAGTTAACCAACACAAAAACATATGCATCAAAAGTTGTATCTTCTCTTTGTTCTTCTATTTAAATTCCTGTTACCAAAATTTCAGTCATCATAAAAATCCACCTTTTGTTTTTCTCAAATGCCAGTGATCAACAACACTTGAAACATTAGTCTGATCAAGAAAATGAAATCAAAATATAAATTTGAATGAATTTGAATTCTTGAAAGTTATCGATAATTACAGTATTACCAACGCGGAAAGAGTATCATATAAATTGGAATACAGGGCCGGAGTGGGAGGGAATATTTGAATACATAATCAATTCAAAAGCTAAACCTTCTTTCTTCAATTTAAGCTATTAGCAACCCCTACTTAACTACTCAGAATCAATTCAAAAGCTCAACCAAAGTACCAAACAGGTCAAAATGACAGAGCAAATTCGTGGTTAGGTCATCGAACAAACGAGTACTACTGTTTATCATTCTACTCCTAAAGCAAAATAGGAAATATCACCAATCCCACCCAGCCCACAAGGCAACATATGAACTCGAAATTGAAAATGTAATATACCAAAATTGAGATTCAAATCGCCTTTAGTACTTTCGCCAAGGTAATCCACTTCAGACGTTGTGGAAGAAGTGACAACTGAAAACACATCCTCTCCAGGAGGAACCGATGTAGCAGGGGCGCAGCGACAGGAGGAGAAACTATTGACTCGATTATACGAAATAGATGAACGGAACAACAATGCACCATCGAATTTCTGGGCACTTGAGGAGAATATGGCCGGAGTTCTACTAGTACTATTTGGTATACTCATGCAGCTAGCTACAGCTTGGCAAACTGTCGAACAGCTCATGTGCGTGAATTTTTTGTCCGTTTTCTTCCTGTATGCCAGAGGCTGAAGCTGAATTCTAACACTCGCCGTCGCCGGTAAGTTCACCGCCGGGAAGTGAAGTTTAAACTTACCAATTTGGCAATTCAGCACACAGTCACACACTAACGACCAATGATCGCAAAAATTGGGATCGCTTTCCCCTTTCCCTATTTGTCAAAAAGTTGACATTATTTTTTAAATATTTTTTGAAAATATTTTATTTTAAGACCAAAAGACAAATATCACCTAGGGTTCAACTTAGATTTGAGTGGTAAATGACTCAAATGCCCTTTTAGAAATAGTATCCGTAACCGCACCTAGACCAATTTTATGAGATATTTGTTATCTCTCACCAAATAATAGATATCGGTTACTAAATCCACCAACGTTGTGTACTATATGCTGGAATATTTTCTATATCCCCTTATCCAACTATGAGAATTTTGTCTAATTTACTATTATTTGTTTCTACAACTTACGACAGATCTTGGACTAGCCAAAAAGCTTTCTATTTAAACGGGATTTCTTGATGATTTTTATTATGTTTCGATCAACAATTCACTTCTTCAGGAAGGAGTTAAGAGAGTTCGAAGTTAACTTAGATGATGTGCAATTATTGTTTCGTACGCTTAGAACAACTCTATGGGGTACATTGTTATCTCTAATTAACAAGTGGTGTAAGGTTGGGACAGATAAATCATAACTATCGCTTCATACATCTAGACTAATTATACTGGACAAATATTATCTTTCATAAACAATATATATTATGTAACTTTATCCACTAAGACTAGAATAAATGAAAAGAAAACATTTAATATTTCAATCTTTGGTGAATATTAACCTAAGACTTTATAGTCATCAACTCATTTCATTTGCGATTAGTCCAACACACAATTTGTAATTTAGTTGTCAAGACTTAATTATTGATCATATAGTTATTTCATTGTGTCCCAATAATGTTTTCCAACAACACGAATCTCGAGGACTTCCAATGTATGAGTTTCATACATTATTTTGTCAATGTTATATAATAAATCTATCACAATACGCCTAATTTTCATAGTTTAATTCTTAGTAAGCTAATAAATAAAAAATAATGGTGATCCAGAACTTAATTAAGTGGTTAACTTATTAATCAAGCCAAATTTATGGAGTTATCCAGATTTATATAACTAATTAATGTTTATTATAGTACTTACTTATAAATTAAATAACAACGGCAAGCATCAATCTCAAAGATATCGGATGAGCTATATGAATCCTCATTATTCACTTTATTTGTACTTCATTTGTTTCAAATAATCCTTTCATTACATGTATGTTAAATTTGACCAGACACATAATTTAATAAAGTAAAAAAGTATTTAAATCTTTTGATTTTAAATTGGTGTGTATAATATATAAGGATGTTAATAGTTGTAATAATAGAGAATATGACTTAAATGCCCCTCAACCTTATTAAATATCATTTATCCAACTATATAAAGGCTTTATTATCTTTTTTATTATCCGTTTAAATTATTTTAAAATGAAATTAATTGACCTTAAGTTGATGTGGTATAGGGTGTGTATTTGACTCTTTTGATTAGAGTGCAAAGCAGGGACGGAGCTAGTAAGTGCTTGAGTTGATTTAATATATCTTCTCTTTTGAATTGAAGATCTATCAGAAACATTTTTTTACCCCTGAAAAGATAAAATTAAGACCGCCGTAAATTAAATACATTGAACAACATCAAATAAATCATAAGAAACAATAATAGTGTTTAGTTGTTGATGTCAAAGTTTCTTATTTTATTTGATTCCTTCTTCATATATGCATTAAATTATTATATTTAGTTGCATTTTATGCTTGTCATTTCTATCCTCTTTCAAATTTGATGGCATCTTAATTGCAAGGCAAGATATAAGTAAAATTACATATGATAAGTTAAGTGATTCCTTATTTTTGTTTGATTATAGTCTTTTATTTTTTTCAACAAATTTTTTATGTTGTACAATATCGATTTCTGAATTTTTAAATCTGTTAATTATATGAAAGATGTAATGAATACATTATTGTTTTTGAAAAAACATGCAACGCACATTCTCAAAAGTCAAAATTAATAATTAAAAAAAAACACTTGCACCTATTAGAAATATAAAGTGGTCTAAACTTTAATGATGTGATTTCATATGTTTGTTTGGCTATGGAAAAACCCCTAATACTTATTTAATGATAATACACCTATTATAGCTATTAATATCAAAATCCAAAGTACCTAATATAGATAGATGATATGATATTTGCTTTTTAGAGAAGTTCGACTTTTGTAGCATTTTGGAGGATCATATTTTAGTGGCAAAGTCAGAATTTTTATAAAAAAATTTAAAAATTTGAAGAAACGGATATACAATTATTCAATTATCTTTTTACATATTTATTTTTATCTCTCTCCAAATTGTAACTTTTCTAGTTTATCAAAACATACATTGGTTAGTATCTAATGGCGCATAAATTACTTATAGAAATAATATTACAACTTCTTAAAAACTAAATTACACCTTACTCTTGCTATAAAATTAACTAAATTAGCAATTAAGTATAACATATGCTATTTACTTATATATCGTTGTTGTAGCTTTAAATAATTATCGCTCGTCAATAATGTTTCGTGGCTCCTTCTAAATTTGTATATTGGTAATGAATTAGACAAGTAAATTTATATATTGACAGCAAATTATATAAATGGATTTGTGTATTGACAGTGAACTATACAAATGAGTTTGTATATTGACAGTATTAAGAAAATTATACAAACGAATTTATATATTAAAAGCGAATTTGACAAATAAAAATACCCATAGCAACAAAATTATCTACAATATTTGTATATAGGTTGCAAGTTGCGCAGGCAGATCTGTATATTGACAGAGAATTATACAAATAAAAATGCACATAACAAATGAAATTATAATTATAGAGCGTAATTAGGCAAACTGTAGCTAACTAACATAATCAAGATACTTATTTATTTGTGAAAATTCTCCTATATAGTTTGAGGTGAAAAATAATTTTCAAATAAATTTAAAATACTTAATAAGAAACTTAATTAAAGGCAAGAAATAATTTTAAATTGTTTTGCATTTGATTCAGGAAAGGATTAATCCTTTTCTTAATTTGGAGGCTAAGTCATCCAAGGAAAGATTTAATTAAAAAAAAAAAAGAGATTAGTTTCTTGCTCCTGAAGAATATTTTTCTTTATTTTGTTAATTATAGTGATTATTTTTTTTCTAAAGATATTAGATATTTCTACCGAAGCGCAAAACTAATGCTCATAAATATTTATTTAATTGCATTATATTCACAAACTTAAAATGTTAAATCAATCATCTAATTAAAATATTAGTAATGAGTTTTTATCTAGGATAAACATTTTATTTTTTGAAAGTATTTATTTTTTTCGAGAAATATTTCCCATAAAAAAAAAAAAATTGAGATCAAGAAGTCAACGTTATGTATGGCATTTGTGCTAAAAAATAAAATAATTATTTTATGCCATTTCTGCCACCTCCAAAAATAATTAAAACAATTTTATTTACTTTAGGATTTAATTAATTTTCTAGTAAATTATGGGCAACTGTTGGTGATTATCCAACATTTCACCAATCTGTTCCTCTCTGATATATAGTCATTAAAAAATTATTTTTTTAAAGAAAATCTTTTTACGATAAAATAATCTTTCTGTGATCTGTAGTTCATAAAAATAATTATTAATATTTATATTAAAATAGATTATCTACATGCTCTTTCTCGGACTCCACATAAATATGACATGTTTTGTACATCGAACTGTCCAACTCAGCTTTTTGTCAATTTCTATTTGGAAATTTATGCAAATAAGAATCCTAAACTTTTGGTGGCTCAATTTGGTAATTAGTACTTTAATATTATGGAGTGGTTAATTTTATTTGTTTAATACTTTCTTTTTAATTAATTAATTAATAATTATAAGAAACTTGTGATACTATTTTGAATTGTAGTCTCTTGTCCATGGAATTAGTCAAAGTGGTCCTAAAAAATAATATGTATATAATATTCACACCAAATTATATTAATTTATATATTTATTAAGTAATAAGTAGATATATAGAAATTATATTATCATAATAAATTATAAAGTAGTTTTATCAAAAGCATCAACAACAATCTACATAATTCCATGAGTAAAATATGTAGCATGTAGGCAAATTTTATTCCTATGTTGAGAGAATCGATGAAATTTAGACGAAGAGATTCAAAACATGAAGAAGCAACACGTGAAAAAATTGAAGGTATTTCAACATTTACTATATATGTAAAATATTAATTTTAATTATATATAAATAATATATTTTTTACTAGATGGTTCAGATCGATGACCTAGTTCCGCCCCTACATAATAATAAAGATCAAAAAGAACCAAAACATAAAAATAATAATTAAAGATATAATTAAGAATATTAAAGATTTCATTTTTTTTAATTAGCAGAAGTTGTTAAAGAATGACGTTTAGAGCTTAAAACATAGTATAATTTAAGAATATCAAAGATTTTATATGATTTTTTTAATTTAATAACTGAATTATTGGTACTTTTCGTGACGATTTATTTAAGGAATTAATTAATTAATTTCTGGAGGATATTTAAAAGGAATTTATACCTTCTAATGATGATTTGAGCGTTACTATGGCGCTATGAAATACTTTGCTAATTAAAAATTGAAATTTGTGTTTGATCAAGATTTTAAAAATTCTTTTTTAAAAAAAATATTTTTTTAGATTTGTATTATTATTCAAAAAATATATTTTTTCAAAGCTTGCTTATTAATTATATTATGTCTTGAATGTCCCTTTATACTCACACTTTTTTTGTTCCGTCGACCATGTCAATAATGAACATTTTCTTCATTATTAGTCGTTTTCTTTCTTTTATTTCTTTTTTTTCTTTTCCTTTTTTTTTCCATATCTAGTATCTTCTACCTATGGGGCTTGATTTTTTTAGATGATGATTTTTCAGAAACAACCTCTCTATCTTTTTGAGGTAGTGGTAAGATTTGCGTACATTTTTACCTCCCTAGACTCCACTTGTGAGATTCTAGTGGGTATGTTATTGTTGTTATTGAGCGATGATATGATTTGAACCTTTTGTCTATTGTATTAGCATTTTTATCCTGCATTTTTACACGAGACTATTTCCAAAAATTTAAGTTAAGAGTACAAATATTTCCAAGGTCCAACGAGTATCACGTAGGATATGTGTATTTACTTGTTCAAGTTTGAGTTGCTACTTGTGTACATCCAACGTTGGAGGCCATATATATATCAGGTGAGGCCAAGTTAAAAGAGACGTTTATGTATTATGCCTAATTATATTTTATGTCAAAATGGAATAATATACCTTTGTCTATCAAAAGCATTATTTGATGTGACATTATATATCTGAAGTCTGTTTGAAAGACTATAAATACAAAGAGAGTTTGTTATTCTCCTGTATGTCTTTTCAACTTCAAGTGCAGCAAAGTTCTTTGAGTAAAAACTAGTAAGACAATCATATTACTTTCTTGCAAGCATGCTTCGTTTTTTCTTTCTGTTGATCGAGTCATGGGTCTATTGAAAACAACCTCTCTACTCGTTTTCTTTCAAGTTATTTCAGGAGTATTGACAATGCTTCCTGAGTCACAGGTTATGAAGTAGAAAATCAATTGTTTGCAGTTTTTCGTCTAACGCAGTTATATAATCCTCCTCTTTGGTTATCGTGTTATTCGTTGTTGTTATTGTTATTTTCTTCATTACTTCCTATTTTTTATTTTATATGTTTTACTTGAGCTGAGGGTCAGCCGGAGACAACTTCTCTACCTTCAGAAGGTAAGAGTAAGACTGCGTATACACCACCTTTTACACCGAATATGTTGTTACCAAATTATTGGTTGGCTTAATAATCTTGATGTTCTTGTTATTATTATTATACTTGATATGTTCCTATCAGATACATATTTTTTAAGAAAAATACTGAGGAGTTACTTCATGTTGTACCACTAAAAGATTTGACTTTTCTATTTTTCATTTTCAAAGTCATGTTCATTCCCGTGGTCGGGGGCTTCTCTAGACCCTACGCATAGCGGGACTGGACTTGCTATTTCAAGTCATGTTCATTCTATGTTGTTGCCTTGCTTCCAGGCTAATAATAAAACGATCGTTGGAGAATTAGTGATGGACGAAGAGAATGCTACTGAACGAGGAAGTGATAACAGGGAAAATAACGTTGTAGAATCCTCAGATGGCTCGGGTTGTGCACGAGTATCTGATAAGATGGAGAAACAGAAAGTGGCTGCTGCTGATCATGATGAAGTTCCATACTATAAGCTGTTGTCCTTTGCTGACTCTGTAGATTATGCGTTGATGGTTATTGGTACGATCACAGCTGCTGGTAGTGGAATATGTTTTGCGCTGATGTCTGTACTGTTTGGGGAGTTAGTTGATTCCTTTGGAATGACCGTGGATAGCGGAAAAATTGTTGGTGAAGTTTCTAAGGTACAAGGAATTTTCAGTAGAATGCTGTTGTTGTGGTTATCTTTTCTTGATCATCTATCTGTCACAGCTCAAATCCTCGGAAAGGTATGGTCGTTTTGATACTTCAGACCTCACTGTTTTGCCCGTTGGGCTATGAGCCTGTGACACATGGTGTCCAATATTGCACGCGTCATGTTCACTTGACCTCTGTCATATATAACACTTCACTTGTCCTCATCAGCTCGCCCTCCGTCATTAGGCATCATGTACACCCTTAAGGACATAGTATCCTTTGTTTTCCATCATCATAGGAGTCCCACTATGATACCATATTTGGTGAAATATCAAGTCCACGACATATTTGGTGATGCCTCGTTGAGCCTAAAAGTGCTTCTTCGGATGTTCGTCAGCTTACATCCTCCATCATGAGTGTCAAAATTATACAATACTTAGATTGTTCTGCAGAAGTTAAGTGTTTTCTTTCCTGTCATATTTTTTTCAGGTATCCCTTAAATTCACCTATCTGGCTCTGGGTTCAGGTCTTGCTACATTTATCCGTACGTATACTTGCCACAACGATATACGTTCTTCTGTTCTCATGGCATTGTTAAAGTAGTTTCTTAAGCCCAAGAAAACTCACTACTCATACTAGCATCTTTCCAGAGGTGGCTTGCTGGACAGTCACGGGGGAAAGGCAGGCTGCTCAAATCAGATGTTTATACCTGAAAACTGTATTAAGACAAGATATTGGATTTTTCGATCAGGAGACTAACACCGGTGTCATTATCGAAAGCCTGTCTAGTGATACTCTTACTATTCAAGATGCCATCGGCGAAAAGGTATTTCTTCAACTCTGGCCTATGAACATCATTATCATTTGATATATATAGAAGACTTAACCTGCATTCACATTAAACTGCAGGTTGGAAAATTTATCCAGGTAGCAACTACATTCGTTGGAGGATTAGTTATAGCTTTGATCAAGGGGTGGCGTCTAGCGTTGGTCTTGTCATCTTCGATTCCTCCACTTGTCATATCTTCTGCTGTCTTGGTTATCCTTCTGGTGAAACTAGCGTCCCGTGCACAGAATGCTTATTCAGAAGCTGCAACTGTTGTTGAACAGACAATAAGCTCAATTAGAACTGTATGAAGAGTTAGAAAAACACACTTTTTTTTTTCAATTTTCAATGGTTTCAAAAGTTTTCATTCACCAAATTGTTTTATTGATGATGCAGGTTGCTTCGTATACTGGAGAGAGAAGAGCTATTTCTGAATATCACAATTCTCTGAACAAAGCTTACCATTCTGGTGTACAAGAGGGTTTGGCTTCAGGGCTCGGTCTCGGTATTCTTATGTTTGTCTTCTACACAAGTTATGCTTTAGCAGTATGGTACGGTGCAACAATGATTTTGGACCACAACTATACTGGAGGAGATGTGATGAATGTCATTATGGCTACTCTGACCGGCTCCCTGTAGGTTTCGTTCTGGATTTATTTTTCTCGTCCATAGGGGGACGGGGGCTACACTGACTGGCTTCTCTTTATAGCATAATACATAGACAAACACACCTTGGTCTTAAGTAACAGCTAAACACTCCAACTTTGAGTATGCACATCGAAACATCTCAGCTCGTCTCCAGTAGAATACTCCAATTCACACAATGATCATCTAGACACATCCAAAATCTATATGTCATGTCCACGAGACACAGTGAGAACAAGCTGGAACGTTTAGTTGTCAGTTGAGACGAAGTTTAGGTGTCTTGATGTGTGATCTCGAAGTTGGAGCCTTAACTTATCAGCTCAGGACAAGTTTGAGCATCTGTTTATGTATTATGCCTTTCTTTATCGAACATCCAAAATTCATTGCAAACTTTCTGAATTATATCTGCTTATTCTTTCTTCCCTTTGTAATTGCAGTACTTTAGGATATGCATCTCCATGCTTGCGCGCATTTGCTGCTGGAAAGACTGCAGCATTTAAAATGTTTCAGACTATAAACAGAAAGCCGGTCATAGATCCTTATGATATAAAAGGCCAGAAACCTCTTGACATTAGTGGTGACATTGAACTTAAGAATGTTCACTTCTGTTATCCATCAAGACCACAAGAGAGCATATTTAATGGTTTCTCCTTGTTGATACCTAAGGGAACAACGACAGCTCTAGTTGGCCGAAGTGGAAGTGGAAAATCAACTGTGATCAGTCTAATAGTGAGGTTCTATGATCCACAGGCCGGTGAAGTTCTAATTGATGGCATAAATATCAAAGAATTTCAGCTTAGGTGGATCAGGGGAAAAATTGGCCTTGTTAGCCAAGAACCTGTGCTGTTTGGTTCAACGATAAAGGACAATATTGCCTACGGAAAAGATGATGCAACACTCGAAGAAATTAAAGATGCAATTCGACTTGCCAATGCATCCAAGTTCATTGATAAATTACCTCAGGTCAGGCTCTAGAGTTGTTTTGTTTTAACAGCTTTATAAAGTTCTTCTCAATAGTCTTTTTGTCCATAATTCCTTCTAATCCAGGGACTAGATACCAGAGTTGGTGATCACGGAAATCAGTTATCCGGAGGCCAAAAGCAAAGAATTGCCATTGCAAGAGCTATACTAAAGGACCCGAAAATTCTACTTCTTGATGAAGCTACAAGTGCTCTTGATGCAGAATCCGAGAGGATTGTTCAAGAGACATTAGATAGTGTCATGATCAACCGAACTACAGTGATTGTTGCACATCGCTTGAGTACTGTAAAGACTGCAGATACAATAGCTGTACTTCAGGAGGGAAAGATTGTCGAAAAAGGTGTGTCATATATACAATCTTTTCCAGCAAACTGGGTTCCAGATTGCTAGAATGTGATTATAAGGATGATTGGAGAAAGAGTTAATGGTCATATTCCCGTTTTTTGAGTTTCATACCTGAACTATCAGGTGCGCGAGTTTCCTACCTAATAGTTCAGATATAAAACTTGAAAAACCGGGATACTTTAGATGTATTTTTGGCCCTTCACTCTAGCGGAAATGTATGTACATTTGTTATCTGACGAATCTTGCCTTTTTTCAGAATGCTAATTTCTTATCCCTTTCAAACTTTAGGTTCCCACTTGGAACTAATGAGAAATAAGGAAGGAGCTTATGTTCAGCTTATACAGTTGCAAGAGCTTAGCAAATATTGTGGAGAGCAAGAGCCAAATCAACTGGATGGTGAAGAGATAATCATAAATCAGCAGATTCCTGTGACACGAACAGTAAGTAGGGGCTCGTCGAGGATTGAGGATAGCAGCCATCATTCGTTGTCTGTTTCAGTTAGTGCATCAGAGAAAGCAGTTGGTGAATGTCATGATCCTAATTCAACAGTTGTACCGAGGAAGGATAAAGACAACACGTTTTTTCGCTTGGCCTTAATGAACAAACCTGAGATTCCAGAATTATTATTTGGTTGCATAGCTGCAATGGTCAATGCTCTCATATTACCTATTTTTGGGGTACTACTTTCAAATGCTATCAAGACTTTCTATGAACCAGCTGATGAACTCAGAAAGCATTCAAGATTTTGGTCATTGTTATTTGTTGGTCTAGGATTGGCAACTTTACTAGCAACACCCTTGAGGACGTTCTTTTTCGCTGTAGCAGGATGTAAATTGATTAGACGAATTCGCCTAATGTGCTTCGAGAAGGTGGTTTACATGGAGATTAGTTGGTTCGACAGAAAAGAGAACTCCATTGGTGCAATTGGCTCTCGACTATCTACAGATGCAGCATCTGTTCGAGGCATGGTTGGAGAGTCACTTGCTTTGCTTGTGCAGAATACCACAACAGCTATAGCTGGTTTAGTTATTGGACTTGAAGCAAGCTGGCAATTGGCACTCATAATGATAGTTATGGTGCCTCTAATCGGATTGAATGGATATCTTCACATGAAATACGTTAATGGTTTTGGCGCTGATGCTAAGGTTAGATCCAAACTTTGATCTGTACTGTCGAAATGTTGCAAGGCGTTTCTAGCAATAGTGCTTATGCAAGTGAAATTTTTCTGCAGAAACTATATGAGGATGCCAGTCAAGTTGCTAGTGAAGCGGTTGGAAATATCAGAACAGTGGCTTCTTTCTCTGCTGAAGAGAAAGTGGTGCAGTTGTACAAAAGAAAATGTGAAGGTCCAGTTAGAGCTGGAATAAAAGAAGGGTTACTGAGTGGCGCGGGTTTTGGTTTTTCGATGTTCTGCTTGTACTCTGTCTATGCTACCAGCTTTTATGCTGGTGCTAGATTGATTGAGTCGGGTAAGGTCACATTTGCTGAGGTTTTTCGGGTAAGGCTCCAGAGCTAAATATAATACTTATGTCTAGTTTCTTCTCTTCTGTCGTTTTAACTTTCCTAGTTCTTAATTTCAGGTTTTCTATGGTCTTAGCTTGACAGCTACCGCGATTTCTCAGTCAGGCGCCCTTGCTCCTGATTCCACGAAAGCTAAAACTGGTGCCTCTTCAATCTTTGCACTTCTTGACAGGCAATCCAAGATAGATTCAAACGATAACTCAGG
>JAPFFP010000012.1:20585665-20609512 GCA_026153255.1 Solanum medicagineum
GAGAAAGGAAATCATGAAACTTTGGTTAATAGACAAGATGGTATTTATGCTTCTTTAGTATCAAAGTCTATTGGCACATTGAATTAACAGGACATAATAAGGATAGTCTGATGCACAAAGCATGTCGGATCCTGTAAGTTTCGGGAATCAAAGGCCACAAACCGATTAGTGTGATTTGGACAGTTTACTCTGATGCAAACATCAGTGACAAATTCTGTGACGTATAAATCACATGAAGATATGAATAATGAAGCAATATAAATATACTATTTTTGTTTTAATTCATAATGTATCTCGATTATTTCATCAGATACTTGTTACTAGGAAATATAATGTTGGACAAGGGAATAACAATTTATAAATTTTAAATTTCCCACTGGATTTAAAAAAGGAAAAATTAATCCCTTTGGCGCCCTTTTAAAGCCCCCCAAGCAAAGGGGCCCCCCCCCCCCCCCCCCCCAAAAAAAAAAAAAAAGTTTTCTGCCACATAATCATTTCCAGAAAAATTTGTTGTTTCCACGATTTTTCTATTGTATTTATGTTATTACTTAATTTAGCGTATTTTTTAATTTCAAATTATTTTTTATTTGCTATTGAATTTAAAGAATTGACTCGAACTTTTTTAAAAAAAAAAAATTATATTGGACTTACTAATTCTATATCCTTTACAATAATCATCATTAATGTCTGCAAAGATATTAGGAGTGGCAAAATTAAGCTCAACCCGTCCAACGCGACTCAACTTGTTGAAGTTTGGGCGGATAATTATTAACTCAACTCATCTCAACCTAGCCTATTTCAACTCATTTATAATTGTGTTAATATGCAACCCAAATTAATTCAACAGAGATCTTGTTAAAATATTTTCAAAACACTTTTTTTTCAATTTGATATGTTTTATATAGCCATAATAAAGAAAAATTAACTTAATTAAGTACTAAAATATTAAAAAAAGAACAAATAAAATAAGTAAAACATAGTAAAAATTGGGTCAGGTTGAGTCTTGATCCACTCTATAACCCGTTACTCAACCCATTTTGACCCAAGCAAATTTGGGTTGGGTTGGGTCTTGACTCATTTGGTGTCTTGACCCATTATAACCCGTTCAAATTTGACCCAACCCGTCCAATTGCCACCCTTAAAAGATGCCAAAACATGTACACTATTAATTTGGTAATGAGTGCCTTGATTATATGAAGGATTACAACTATAATGACCTAACGATAAGAGTAATGAAAATTTCAAATGCATCACTTATCACCTAAAATACGGCGACAAAGAAAAACTATGTTAGTAAATAAAATTACAACATCGAAAAGTAAATAAAATTTGTAGCCATGTGTTACAATTAATCATTTACATTATAATGAAATAAAGGCAACATTAGTTCGCTCATGTGCTAGACACGTGCAACGAACGTGCGGTGAATCTAGTAGGTTATAATTATGTGAAGGGACATGTACAGATCATAAAGAGACACAAAAGAAGACCAAAAAAAAAGGTGTGAAGAGGCAGTATTTTAGGCCCACACGTGACTGTTGAAGAGATACTAAATACTCTCTTTTTCTCAATCCACTCTCTTGTCACACTCTCCCCTTTTTCTCGTGTTCCATTTTAGGTTTTGTCTTGATTTTGGTGCTTCATCTGTCTCTTTTGAGCAGAAGGTATATTTATAATACCAAAATTTTGATGATTTCTTGAAGTATTGTTACGGATTTTGGTTTTTTTCAGTCCACTCTCTTGTCACTGCGTACAGCCCCATTCGATCAGAAGCGCCTCCTACCAAAAATATTTTCATACCAATGCTCGAATTCCGCACGTCATTTAGAAAGAAGTAGCCTCATCTATGCATCGACAATTAATCTTTATATTTAATTTTATTAAACCCAAAAAGAAAAGAAAGAAGAAAGAACAAATAGGAACTGCAGCTGCTGCCACGTTTCAATCGCCAAAAAAAGGTTTCTGCCACATAATCATTTACAAACTGTCACGTGTCACTTACCTGGCACAATATCAGCCGTCCATTTCTTATTTAACACTAAATTTAAAGAACTGACTCGAGCTTATAAAAAAAACTATATTAGATTTTTTGATTCTGTACCCTTTACTAATAATCATTAATATCTACAAAGATACCAAAAAACACTACTGATTTGGTAATGAGTGCTTTAATTATATGAAGGGTACAACTATAATGACCTACCGATAAGAGTAATGGAAAATTCAAATGCATCACTTATCACGTAAAATACGGGCAACAAAGAAAAACTATGTTGGTAAATAAAATTACAATATCGGTAAGTAAATTTCTCAGTCATGTGTTACAATTAATCATTTACATTATAACGAAACAAAGAAAACATTAGTTCACTAGGGTATATCCAATAGTTTGAGATAATATATATTCGCTAAGCATACATGTACATCGGACGTGTGGTGAATCTAGTAAATTGTAATTGTGTGAAGGGACACCTGCAGATCATAAGGAGAGACAAAAGAAGGCCAAAAAGGTGTAAAGAGGTAGTATTTTAGGCTCATGCGTGACTGCTGGGAGGTACTAAATACTCTTTTTTTTCTCAGTCCACTCTCTTGTCACACTCTCCCCTCTTTTCTTGTTTCCATTTTAGGGTTTTGTTCTTGATTTTGATGCTTCATATGTCTCTTTTGAGCAGAAGATATACTTTTAATACCAAAATTTTGATGGTTTCTTGAAGTATTATTGTGGGGTTTGGGTTTTTTCCTGCTTCTGAAAAAGTTAATGCTACTTTAGCTTGAGTTTTTTTGGTTGAAAATTGTGGAGTTTGTTTATTTTTTGATTTTGGTGCTCCATTTATCTTTTTTTTTTTTAGCATAAAGTGTGCTTTTTTTATTGGAATTTGATGATTTATTGAAGTATTTTTGTGGGTTTTGTGATTTTTTCTACTTGTGAAGCGGTTGATGCTATTTTAGGTTGAGTTATTTTGGTCAAAAATTTTGTGGTGTTTGTTTATTTTTTTGATTTATATGTTTAAAAGTTTCTGCTAAAAGATGTTCATGTCGAAGGCAGCGCTTTTAAAATAGTAAAATATGAGTTGTGGTGGATTTGTTTGAAAATTCCTAAAAATTTAAAAAAATTGCATGAGAGCTAATAATTCAGACCGCACTGAAAAGGTTTCTAAGACACAATATAAAAAAGTAATAATATTAAAAAATGGAGGTCCAAGAATAAAGAAGAAGCATCATTACTAAATGAACACGAGCTGTGGCTAATACCTGAATCATAAAAGAAGAATCTTCTACGAGATTCCTAAATCACCAACCACCCTGACCTAGGATAAGCTCATTTAAGAATATTTTCTAGTATAATTATCTTAAAATCTTTATATTATTTATTTTAAATTTGTTATTCAATATTCACATCGAAGCTCAATTAATTTGACTTTACACCACGTACGACCCCATTTGATCAAAAGCACCTCTTACAAAAGATTTTTTCATACCAATGCTCGAATTCCGCACGTCATTTATAAAAAAACAGTCTCATCTATGCACCAACAGTTAATCTTTATATTTAGAAAATTTTATTAAACCCCAAAAAAAATATAAAAAGAAGAAATAGGAACCACAGCCGCTGCCACGTTTCAATCCCTCAAAAAAGGTGCTGCCACGTCATTATTGTCAGTCTGCCACGTTTCACTTACCTGGCACAATCTCAGCCATCCATTTCATTCAACTCAATCCAACGGTTCAACACAAACCACTAACGCGTGGCGGGAAGAAGTAACAACGTGGGAAACTTAGAACATTCACAATTTAGCGGGTGGACATGCCACATCAGCATCCACGTCATCTCCAACCAATCACAACCCGCCACGTCAGAAATCAGTTACGTCAGTTGGAAGGGAAAAAATAAGCATAAATAAATTCTTGCTCAATTCAAAGTATGAACAAAGAATTATTCATCATCATAATGGAAGCCTCTACCGGAGTTTTACGCCGATTTCCTTCAGTCACTGGCGCCGGTGACGGAATTAGAAGCAACCCTTTTCACCATAGTTGCAGATTTTCGTGTTTCAGTGCGAAATCGGTTAAGGTCAGGGGGATGGGTTGTGGGTTTTACGATGAGGGGTATTTGGAGTATTATGCTTCTGGTAGAGGTGGGGTTATTAGGTGTGGGAAGAAGAAGGAGGAGAAGAAAACGAAGAAGAAGATGAAATTGCTTAAGGGTTTGTCGAGGAATTTGTCGAATTTGACTGAGATGGGCTTTGGGTTTGGTTCTGAGAATCTTGGTTTGGTTGATCAAGTTCAAGGGAAGACAATTTCTGTAAGTTTTATGGTTTTTAATGATTTTCTTGTTAAAAATTGAATCTTTTGTGTTTATTGTTCGAATTGGAGTTGCAAGAATAGAGTTTTGTGGTGTTTTTTTATTACTAATTTCAAGTTAAGTTTTGCACTTTGGATCCACAAGTTTAAAATTATGATATGTTTCTAGGTGTTGCTTAGTTTTGTTCTGTTTGGTTACTTTGTTAAGAGTTTATGTTGCTTGGACTCGTCAAGATTATCTCTGAGGTAGTGGTAAGGTCTCTTGTGCATTTTTACCCTCCCAGACTCCACTTGTGGGTTTCGACTGAGTATGTTGTTGTTGTTGTTGGACTCGTCTAGAACCCTCCCCAGACCCCACTTATTGGATTCCACTGGATATGTTGTTGTTGTTGGACTCGTCTAGATTGTTTGATTCTCTTGAAGTAGTGTATTTTTGAAGAATTTGATATAGTGTGGCGTTGTTTTTGAAGAGTCTTGAGGATAGATCACAGAGTTTATTCCTATGGGATTGGTAGCAACTTGAAGATTTGGAAATTGACTTTTGATGGAATTGAAGTGGGATGTTTGGATTAGTGTTGTAGTCGGTGGCGAAGCCTGGATTTTCTTTAAGTATTTGGTATGATATTTTGTAGATATAGTATAGTTTTCTGACGGAGGGTGTTTAGAGCGTTCGGAGCGGACTACATTATAGTGCGGTTGTGTAGTGCTACAACAATGTATTTCTGTTGATGTCTGGTGCTGCTTCAGATTGCATATAGTTGATTGGTTGTTAAGCCTTTCCTTCTGTTGTTGATCTGCTAAGTTTAGTTGTCTAGTTGAGAGTTCGATCCAGTTGCTTGATTCAAACTGTTATGACAGTTGAGACGAGATTTCCTAGGAAATAGCCTCTCTACCGAGGTAGTGGTAAGGTCTGCGTACATTCTACCCTCCCTAGTTCCCACTTGTGGGATTCCACTGGGTATGACTGTTGTTGTGACAGTGAACATCTGATGTGTATCCAGAAGGATGGACAGTAAAACGTATTTCTCCGTTCTCTCGTAAAGGTAGATGGGGTCCTTAGAGATGTTTAAAGGTCCTGAGAAAAATGTATGTGAAATTCTACTTTGAAATATAGTTGCATTGTTGAATCAAACATTGTAGTTTTAGATTAGTCTCTGAGCACATGAATGTGATTTCGATGGGAATAAAAGTAGTAAAACGGATTAAATGCCTAATTATACTATTACTTTTTTCGTAGGTCTCTGTTCTTGCTGGTATATTAGTAAGTTCTAACTATATTGAATGTTGTTCTTTCAGTTTATTTATGTTGCCTTTTCTTGTTATCAGGAAGCGGCGGATCTATTGCTAGGACAGCTTCAACAATTAAAGGCAGAGGAAAAGGAGTTGAAAAGGAAAAGAAAAGAAGAAAAAGCACTCATGAAGATGAAAGTAGCAAGTCAAGTACAGAGCAGTACAAGGAACTGTGAAATGTCATCATCTTCCTCTTCTGAATCGAGTGAATCAAGTGACGATGAATGTCAAAATTTGGTCGACATGAAAAGCCTGAAGATCGGAACACTTGCCCAAACAATTCCTGAGGCATGTGACCGAGCACTTGAGAATGCAATAATAAGTCCTGGCATTTCAACTATAGTCGAGCCTCTGATGCTGTATCCAGAAGCAGATACATCAGTTGAGATCTCAAGCACGTCATCAACTTCCACGGAGGAACCAACAGGGAGGACGACAAGTTTAGAAGTTCCGGTCCCTGAGGAAAAAGGTGAATGCTGCTTGGAAGCTAGTGATTGTCACATTGGTAATGTAGGCAGCAGTATCACACTAGGCAGCAGGTCTAGTGCTGCATCTATAGCAGCAGCTACAACAACAACAGCAGAGGGGACTAAGAGAATTGAAGTATGTATGGGTGGTAAATGCAAGAGACTAGGCGCTGGAGCGTTGCTAGAAGAATTCCAACGTGTTGCCGGGATTGAAGCTGCAGTCTCAGGGTGCAAATGCATGGGGAAGTGCAAAGTTGGTCCTAATATCAGAATTTCAGGGTGTAGCAGCAGCTCCGACGCGTTTCAAGCTGGCGACTTGGTTGCTCTTAGCTCTGCTGCTACTACAACTACTAGTAATTCTCTATGTATTGGGGTTAGTTTAGAGGATGTGAGTCTAATTGCAGCCAATTTACTTGGCAGATATCAAGAAGTAGGACTGGCCAATGCTTTGCCTTAGATAGATGTTCTTTTCTTTCATAAGCATGTAGTAGGTAGGCTTTTGGGATTTTGGCGATGGGTTTGTAATGCTTTTTGTTTATGTAAATATCATTATATTATATAGTAAGATTGTTAATATTTGGTAAGGATCATTAATAGCACCTTTTGTTCCTACAGGGGAGGTTGCGTATTAGAGTACAAGGCTAGTACGGACAGGTGAATATCTGATCTTGTGATATAGTAGATTAGTAAGATTAGTCGTATCTTTATATCTTGTGTTCCACTACTCATATGATATGTGTTACTTTTATCGTATTTACATATTACTATTTATTTATCATTTTAGTCGTTTTCCTTTGTTTCTTTTCTTTTTTCCTTTTTCCAATATCTAGCATCTTCTGTTTATGAGGCTTAATATGTTTGAGACGAAGGTCTTCCGTAAACAACCTTTCTATTTCTTTGAGGTAATGGTGAAATCTAGTATATTTTATCCTACTAAGACCCCACGATTCCACTAGCTATCTTCTTCTTGTTGTTTCTCCATATGATGTTTGATTTAACACATTCAATCTTCAATGCATTGTGCACTTTTGATTATTTTGCTTGTGTGAGTCTTCACAAATGTAACATGATTATTAATTATTTACATCACTTAATTACTCAAATGTTATGCTAAGTTTATATAATTAATTCATATATGACAATAATATAATCTCATATAGTCAAATATAACATATTTTCTATACATTTGATATTCCAAATAGACAGAAAGGCAATAAAATAGTTCACAAATTTAACAAAAGTTGTCTGATAGGCCAAAAGAATGAAACAAAGCATGTTTTCACCATAAGCTGCATCTCTAACAGCTCTACATCTATCAGACCAACATGAGGGAATACTCCATACTACATGTTAAACCGTATTATATACTAGTCGAGTATACACGTCCCCAATCTCCTCGAATGTGTATATGAGACGAGGGCTTAATATTTGTTCTTGAGTATCTCAAGGACGACAAAACTTTTTGCTGGGATTGTGAGGTGGAGAGTTACTACAGCGCTTCATGAAGGAGTCGAGGGTCTTCTGTTTTGAAGGACTGCTGTGGGACGGATTAGTTGAAACTTCCAATGATTTCTCCTGGCCATCAAGCATCTGCATGTACATTTGTAGTTTCATTAGCTAGTTCACGAGATTAGATTTGCACCTCATGTATTCAAGAACACAGATAACTAAGTAGAAGACCTGTCCCAGATTGTCCAGCTTGCTCTGAACGACATCCCTGTCCAAGTCGTAAAAATAACCATTACACCATAATTTCTACATTTGGTATTGTACAGAGTTAAATAAATCAGAAAGCTTTACTAGTAACAAGGAACATACCAAATTATGTCATCAACAGTGTCGTTCGCCAGCAGATAGCACACATTGACAGAGGACACCTAGAAAGGAAGTTTGTTAAAGTTCTGACTCTGGATATCTAGATTTCTTAGTTACTTGGCTCTTCTGATAGATAGACACACACAGGCACCATGGACTGAGTAGTTGAGCAAAGTACTGGAATCCAGGTAGGAAATGGCGAAATACAGCAAATGAATCAGTGTCTGCTGCTTATACTCCTTGTATTTTTCTTTTTTTTGGTTGCATTAAAGAGCAAAAGAACCACAAAAAAGCTAAGTATGTCAGATGAATTTAAGGACTCTGCAAACAAGCATTGTAGTGGATGAAGCTGGAGTTGGATTTCATTGAGTCTCATGGTCAAGACTGCTTAATGACACACATTCCTAATATACAACGCTCAAGTGGAAAGAGAGCCTCGGAGAGGGTGATCCCTGAAGTAAAGCAGTGTGTTCAACACTGGCCTTTGAACATCTGAGCTAGTAGCAACACAAAACAAGCCAAGCCAGGAATACTAGCAAGATTTGAAAGTAATTCAAGCAAAGAAGTCATGCTTAAACAATTATCTAACATTATGTAGCTCACCTGGCCAATTCTGTGAGCTCGATCCTCAGCTTGAATAAGGTCACCTGGTGTCCAGGATAATTCTGCAAATATCACTGTGCTTGCTGCTGTTAATGTTAACCCAACACCCCCAGCTCGGATGGAAAGCTACAATACAATAGTTATAACAATTACATAATCTCACTTTCCAACTGTATTTAAGGATCGACCAGGAAATCATTCCAACAGTAATATTACACTGTTTTGACTATTTATAACAGATCAATGACATTACCACTGCAGCCTTAATTGTTTCTTTTTCCTGAAAATCTGTCACCAAATCTTGTCGTAATGCTGATGGAGTGTTGCCATCAATCCTAATACAACCAACCTTCTTATTCTGCAAAACAAGAGAAATGTTCAAGTCATCCATATTTCTCAAAATCTACTAAAATATGCAGAATCTTACAAGCAAATACTCGTGTATCGAATCAATCATTGATTGATGATGCGCAAATATCAGGAACTTGCAGTTCGCCTGCATGTTTGGAAAATCCAAAGTTACTACAAGCATAACAAGAATATCAAAGCTTATATGAACAAACAAGAAGTGGCCATATTGGAGAAGATGTGCAACTGCTCTACAGACAACACATCATTGTCAGATAAAAGGACAGTACATTTTACGTGTCACAGCACTCTTTGGTTAAATGATGGAACTGGTATGAGGACCTTCCAAGCATTGCTTAACAACTTGAACCTTGTACTTAAAAAGTACCTTATATGAGAATCAGACAAGTCTTGGTTGACCTATGGTTTCATTAGCCAGGTGTCAGACACCTAGAACTCAAGTTGAAAACTTAGTTGCTTTGAGTAAACTCTACTTGAGTTACAAAAATGCTCCCAATATCCTGTTTATCTACAGGTTTTGTATCTGACTGTAGTTTCTTTTCTTCTATCTAACTTAAAGACAATATCTTTCTAATATCCAAAGGAATCTGAAACCCAACATCGGCTGATGTTATCTTCCTCTACTGCTCTTCAACATGGGAACAGTACATTCCCTTCCCTTTTGCACTCTTCTCCCTAATAGACGGTATTGACTTTTAATCCAACATGATGAAAGAGGTAAAAAAAGAACATTACAATGTAGGAGTTGGAAATGCTTTAACTTCGTATTCTGAATATCCAGGATGAAGAAGAAACAAAAGTCATCATACCTCAACCATGGTTCCTAGGTAATCCAAAACTGCTGGAATTTTGGCCTCACCAGATGCAGTGAAAATCTGAAGCACAACACAGTATAGGAAATAAAACTCAAAACTCTCATAAAACATAACAATTCTAACGACAATGCAAACAAATCCAGTTCTGAAAAAAAAAAAAATATTTCAAAATGGCAGTGAGCACGGTAAAAGACTAGATTGAATTTAACCCGCAATGGGATGGATACCATGTGATGAATGATTAAAAATAAGGTCAAGAAAACTCGAGTCGAATATTCTCTCAAGCCGTGGGGGTTTAACTAGCTAAGCACACAAGTTCTAAGGAAGGAAAGAGAATCAGATACTTAATTAAGGGGTGCAAATCCTGCTATAATGTATTTTAAAGATCCTAGAAGATTCTAACAGAATATGTTCTCTCTAAACTAATTATAGTGGGAACATGGAAGAAGCATTGGTAGCTGATGGCGTTGAACACAAATTGTTCAGAATACAGATATTTTATTGTTTGGGGGAAGAAAAAGTCATAGCTTTTCCTTCGAATTGGCTCTCAACTTCCCAATTGAAACAAGTTGTAGATAAGAAGAGATGCTATGATCCAGGGTCATCCTCATTTGAATCTTCTACCTACTGGTAAGACAAGCATGAGGCTCGTCATGGAAATGTGATCTACTTACCTCCAAAGACATTTAAGTTTTTCAAAGCGTCCGCACAAAGGAGCACTATTCCGACAGCAAAATTTTTTTGGAAAAAGGGATATTTTGTGAGCCAATTCTCAAGGATCAAGAGGCAAGGAGAAGCATAGAATTACTGTTTTCAAGACTCCTTGATATAGTGATCAGCTCTCAAACTGATAAAAGAAATAAACAATCATGACTGGAGTTTGCAAATGTACCTTACTGATGAGGCTCTTCTCTGCAAACTTAAGAGATTTAGCCTCCTCCTCGGACTGAGCTGATTTAATTTTCCCCTTAATGACCTCCAACTACAGGACATAACATTAGATTAAGTAAATTTCTTCCTCAGAAATCATGAAAAATCAGGCATCATCATCAAAGACGATTCTTACAATCTTTGGATGGGGGGTATCAGACATCATTTACTTAACTGAATTCCTATCTTTAAATTCAAATTAAGGAAGTAAGTTCTAATAAAGACTAATAGAATATTAAATGCCCTGTGAGAAATACCACAACAAGTGTTAAGGTATTCACAGTTGAAAAGTCAAAAAGAGGCTAACTGGAAGATTTGAAGTCATTGAGCACATAAACTTAAATGATAAAAGAATGCAGAGAAAACAGCACTTCTGGTAAAAGGTTCATTCAAATTCTAGGGTGGAAAGGGGATAAAAAGAAAAATCACAAAGGTATGCAGGAGTACCTCACGGAATAAAACATTGACTTGCCTCATCTCCTTCTCCCCCAAGTCTAGGAAAACCTGTAACAAAGTGAGAGAGAATGAGATGAAGTCATGTAGCTAGAACCATCAAATGTAAGCCTAAAATTTATACCTGTTGCCTCCGCTTCTGAGGGAGTTCAGAAAGGACATCCTTTTTCAATCGTCGAATCATCACTGTTGCTTTGATCAAACTGTGCAGCTCTTCGTGATTACTTGCACCTTGATATACTCCAAAGATGCCCTAGAATGTTCAGCAAACCTGTTAGAGCACTTCTTTATTATTGTAAGATCTCAGAGGTGGCTTCCAATCCAGGAGAATTTAGACTTACACCCTTGCAATAGCGGTTTCCATATTCGTGCACATTCCTATATACAGTAGGATGCAAGGCCTCCAGCTGTCAAAGCACACAATCTTAGCTCACAAATCCCCAACAAATAAAACTTCAATTTGAAACAAGACTGCAGTTATCAACTATATGCGGAGCCTAACACTTAATTGATCAAAAAGGTTGAACACATACCTGTTTGAATAGTTCAATCGGCCTTGATAAAGCAGGAGTTCCACTGAGCAATATCACATACTGAGCTTTCTGCAGCAGTCACATGTAAGTTCATCAGGACCACTCCTCCCATATGTACACTTGGTGAAAATGCATGCTCATCATCTTGGGTGGGAATATCAACCAACTTTTTTTTTTGCAAGCTTGTCATTCAAGATCCATTTGTCCACGGTCCAATTGATACTTTATGTTTCTTTTCTTTTCTTGTTCATTTAGATATGTTTTATACTGGAGAAAGCTTTACACAAAGTCACAAAGGAAGATTTTCATCTAAAACTTTTTCCTTGATGAGCTTGTGTGGAATTCTCTGCTGTGAATTGTATCTTAATATATATATTGATACATTTCAGGGTGGTGCACCAGACTAATTGGTGTGTGCCTCTTTTCACAAGTGATATATCCATTTACTTTCTGTTTAGATGGATGAAGTTTAACACTAAGAAGTATCAAGAGATGCCCCCATGTACCGTACACAGGTCGCTGTAATGATATGGCCGTTAGATGTTTTATTTTTTCTGAAAAGTAATACTTCCATTGAATTACCATTGGATAAGAACTCTATATCGACCAACTCCCACCCCTGAACACAGAGAGAATGCATGCAGACCATTTCTTTATAAAAAGAAAGGAAGAAGACCTGTAATAAGGGAAGGGAAGCAGTTGTTCTTTTTGCTTGGGCATTTTTCAAGAAGTGTGATTCATCTGCAATAACAACCTGAATAAACAAATCATCACAGATAATAATCATTAAGTAGCATGAAAAAGCAACCATGACATCCAACACAAAGAACTTACTCTAAAACATAATAATCTAGAGCATAGATAAGTATCAACATCCACATATTGAAAGATCTTAAACATTGAATTGAAGTAACAGTATGGGACCAATAAGCATCTTGTATTTCCTATCTATTAATAAAATGGGTCTAGGGTCTAATTCAACTCCAAAAGCTAGCTCATGAGGTGGTAATTTTCCAAGACCATACAAGGAGACAACAATCCAATTCCACTATCAATGTGGGATAACACCCCCTGCATGCCTAGTGCTGAACTAAAAGTGAAAGGTACTCCACAGCCTCTCTTTCCTTGTATATATTGTATAAGTAACCTATCATTTGGTCTTTGATGGACCTTGGCTTCAACTAGTTAAATTTGAATACTTATCAGGAGTAGTTGCCTTGCTAGTAAGCACTCTTCTCGTGCTTTAGCTTGAGCCCAGGTGAACAGACTCAGGCACAACTGTCACCATACATAGGTGATAGACGTCATCAAGCACAAATTAATGTGGTTTTTTCTTTTTTTTTTCTTTTCTTTTCTTTTTTTTTTTTTTTGTGGGTGAATGTGAACAGTTCGACCTTTTTCACAAATATTGATAGATGCGGACAGTATTTTGAATGTAATGAGATGTGAAAAACTTAACATTTGAGCCCCTGTGTGGAACAAAGGCGTATCACTGTCTTCATCTGACTAAGGATCTGGAGCATGTACAAGATAACATGGGCGCCCAACATTGGGTAAACCAAGAATGAGGATGAGATTGACTCTAATAGCAAGTTAAAAAAAATAGACATTGAGCCTAACTGAATCTCAAAGCTAGATCATGGGGGGAGGATTTGCCAGAACTATGTAAGGAAACAATAACTCATTTCCTCTATCAATGAGGGATTCTCAACACTATCATTCTGTTCCAATAGTCTTTTTGATAGCTCAAAAAATTTAAAAGTTAATGATATAAAGGTATAGAAGCAGCACAGATAGTGAACCAATTAAGTGTTGTCACTGAAGCAAATAAAAGTGTATCCAAGCAAATAAGCATAGAACAAAATTCGGACAACAAAAAGGTTCATTTGAGCCGAGGGTCTTTTGGAAACAACCTCTCTGTCTCTATGAGGTAGTGGTAAGGTTTACGTACACTCTACCCTCCCCAGATGCACTAGGTATTTTGTTGTTAGTTGTTGTTTGATTTCCCAGATAGTATTCCACAGCCCATTAAAAAGTCATCCATCATTTCACCTAAGTAGTTCACCCATCATAACAAAGAGCCACCTCAAATAAAATTCATCAAGCCTTAACTTATTAAAACAAAATGGAAATTTGTGTCAACTGCACTGCAATCGTTATATAACAAAGGGTATCCAAGCAAGTAAGAATGGAACAAAATCCAGATAATTCAATGGTCACTTTTGTTTTCTGTCTTGTTATATCACTCACAACAAAAGACAAACACATATATAGATCCATCATTAAGTGTGCATCAAGGTCTGTCAAAAGATAAGTTACTACGGATTCAGATTATTTGGGCATTAGAAGATTAAATACAGAAGATGTTAAACCTTGTATATAATTTACTTCACTTACCTTAAATGTTGATGCCATAAGTTGATCTTGAAGCTTAGGGACAAGGTCATACGATACTATGTTAAACATACCATCAAGGTGAATTGACTTCTTAGTGTTCGAAGGAACTATTTTAAATCCTCCCTTATTTGAACCGCTGCATTGAGATAAAACTACCTGCATAAGATAAAAGAAAAAAAATTATCAGGGAACTTAAAATGCAACTTTCTTGTAACAGTATACTGAATGCACTTCTAGTAGCTTCAGTTCTTTCAGGTTCCATTGCATGTAAATGTAAAAATGTTAATCAATGTATACTAACATAGTGAATAAATGGCAACAAAAAGATTCTCATAGTCTACCTCAAAGTAGGCTGGGTAACAGAATGAGATTTAGCAATGATTTTTGCATGCGAAGTGGTCCATAGGAAACTTTTGCACACCACAGAAACATCAAAAAGTTGTCCATTAGAAATCAATTTTCTTACATCTATAACATTGTGGTAGACAAAGAAGATGGGGTGAGCCAAATGTTTCTTTTAGAGGGAAAAACAGAATTTTCGATCCAATTTGTAGAACAAACTTAAAAGACTAGAAGGCGGCTACGGCTTAAAGAGATTTGTCAATAAAAAAGATTGCTCATAATACCTAATGAAGAAAGCATATACGCCAATCATCTATACTAGTAGGAACCTGGAGTGTGCCTAAAAATATAGAATGTCAAAAAGAAACTAAAAATGCCAGGTTGTTTCTCAAATATAGAATGTCAATCCTACCCCCTTCAAACGCTCTCCTATCCTCTCTTTCCAAATCAGCCAGATAAGGGCTAAAGGAGAAACATGTGGCTAGGCAGGAAGCACAAAGCCCATTGCCAAAGACTGAAGAGAACAAATCCTCTGTTCTGTAAAACTTGATTTCATGAATTCAAAGAAATACTCATTTTATAATGTGGAAACACAACAAATGAAAACACATTAATAAGTTGACCAACAGTATTTTCTAAGATTGGCACCTTGTTGCCGTCCTTGATTTTCAGTTATCGTTAACCTTTTATGTTATTTTTCTTTATTTTCTAGTTATTACAACATATCCACAATTATCTACCAATTAATCATGTCTGAAAAAAGTTTCAACATATAAACATAAGAACACAAAATTCTAATGATTTTACATCCTAAATTATTCGCCACAGTATGAAGTATCACAAAAACTTGCTGCAATATATGAACTATCCATACCACCAAACTAAATTAATTTTATTATTAAGTCTTTCAGTGCACACCTTTTTTCCTTGTGTAGCGACAAAAATGTGAATTTTTTACTTGAAATGAAATTGAGGATATCTAGGAACTCGAGTGAATTCTTTCATGAAAATCAAGGACTGTATAGAGCTAAACTTGAAATACGCCTAACTTCCCAAATTGAATTATAAAGATTAATGCAGGCAACATAATACCATATGTATTTGTGAAAATCATTATATTTAGATCTCAAGATCATTAATAATTCTAAAACATCAAACAACTCACTTCATCTTCACAAAAATAGGAAAAAAGGTATCAAACCATACAAGTATTTCAGATGATGGAATGTCCATCCACTGTTGAATCATCTGCATTAAAGCACCAAAGACAGTGAGAATAAGGCAAAATTACTGATAATTTACAAATATTAACATGACTTACTGAAGCCCAGTGGAGCCGTAAGGCCGATGGAGCAAGAACAAGAACTGGCCAAGATTCACGGACGCATGAAACCACAGCGATAGCCTGCAATGTAAGCAGAAACTCAGCACGTACAATATATCTCAGGGTAACCAAAGATGCATGTCAAAGGAAATTCTGATAATAGGAACTTGATTATAAATATGTCACTTTTGATCTTATAAATGTGTATCAGTTATGGATTGAGGTGTATAAACATATGCTAGCTGAAAATCTATGTGAAATATAGTTGAGATTTGAGAGAAAAAGAAGTAATCACTTTAGGTAACCAACCGCCTATTAACAGAGACTCAAAATCATATTCAGCTTAAGCTCAATATTAAAGGCTCTGTTACCATGTGAAAGAATTTGAATGTCTAAATCAATTTTAAAGGCAAGCCCGGGGTTGCTGGGGTGTGTTAGAACCCTTTAAACAATCCATAAGGGGCAATAATAACTCAACAAGTTATCAAGCTAGAGCATAGGACCTAAAGTAGGACATCATTGGAAAACCAGTTCCATTTCAAAATAGTAAAAGGGCTACAATCTGAATGCATAAACAATTAAATAATTAAGAACATATTGCCGTTATATGAAAATATCATCATGTAGACGGCAAATGATTCTAAACTAACATTCATTTTGACATAGTTCTAGCCACAACCTAAAACTAACCTGAAGAGTCTTTCCAAGTCCCATCTCATCAGCCAACAGGACACGCCCTCCATGCTGTAGTGCAAATCTAAATAGGAAAACGTTATTCTTCCTTTTCTAGTCAAAGAACAGCACGCCCTTTCTCTAGGTCATGTTGACCAATAAAAGGAAAAGCTCAAAAACTTTAAATGAGTTGTATAACATACCTAACCCCGTCACGCTGAAAAGGCAAAAGCTTTGATTCAATACTATTTGGAATAAATTCATAATGATCTGGTAAAAAGAGAAACTAAATGAGCATACTACGCTAGACGAATTGTCCTCTCATAAAAAATGAATATTTAGCAATATACAAAAAGCAGGTGGTCATAAAAAATGAATATTTACAAGAGTGTAATCAGAAAATATTCTAACAACCCATCCAATATGAAATTTGTAAGAGCTACTAATGATGTCTATGAAAGTCTAAGCCTCTAAGGATATTCCACTTGTTGCCTTCAGAGTTCAGATAGATATTTAGATTCTTTCACATGGAAACATGGTCAACATGAGCCAAGTCAGTTCTCACTCTCATAAGTCTACATTGAAATTCACTTGTGAGCCCAGAAATCAGCTTATAAGTGCAGAAGTGAGTTGAGTTACAAATTGACCTAAATAGGCAGGGTAAGGGATTCCAAAGGTGCTTAAAGATCTTGAGAGGTTTTGAATTGGATGCTCAAATTCCAATCCAACATGAGAACTGAATGTCTAATAGGTATTGAAAGCAATATAAGCAAACCAACATCAAATACATGGGCCTAAAATGACACAAAACCAGCACAAAAGAATCCATTCAATGTGGTGTTGAGACATTTGTTCGACATGTGTATTGTCCAATTCAAGAATTTACTCTCCCGATTCTGATCAGTAATCTCAAAGCAAGCACTAGAAGAAAACTAGTGCAATAAAAATTTAGTTCATTTCTGTTATTACTTTGATAATCTATTTTATGATGACCATCACCACGGAATCTTCATGGGAGTAATCTAGCAGAGTAGCAGTGATAATTTACCTCGAAGGTCAGGCATTGCAGCAGCAGCAGCAATGGCACGTTGCACCAGAGGATCTAAATTCTCCAACTTACATGTAAAAAATGAACCAAAATTAGCTTACTCAAATGGAGCCAAAGAAGATTCAAGATATTTAAGTTCCAGCTTCTATGTGAAGAAACATATGCACAAGTCCACCGAAGCTAACTGCTAATAGTTTTTTAGTCTCATTTGAAGTTGGGAAACCGTAATTCCATGAGACCAAAAGGATGTGAAACTCCTCACCTCCAGATTGGAGCCAGAAATTTCATGAAGAACTTTTTCTGCCACAGACAATGATAACAAAGGAAACATCCACAACCTGCAATAATATAGAGGCACTCACTGCATTTGAATTTCAAAATCATCCCTGCAAAACATAATTTAATATTCTTGGCCAACCCATGATCTAACATGGATAACACACCATGGAGCCAAAAACAAAAGAAAAGAAGTCACTGTGTGAAGGATAGCGCTATTCAAGAGATGGGAGAGTAGTACTTGCCAGAAAAACAAATATTCTTTATCTTTTTCTTTTCTCTATGATACAGATTGTGAATAGACTTGACATCACAATAAGGCAGAGTCACAAGAGAAAAGAATACAAGGAAAATGTATTTGCTATCAGTTTGTGTACTTTGGTGAAATCGCAGAAAACATGAGACTTTCTGTTTCTTTTAGACTTTAAATTCCCGTATCTCCTCTTTTTCAGGGTTTAATTAAAAAGAGGATTAGTTTGGCTGACCCTAACTAGCTTGGGACAGAAATAGTGGGGGTGGGGGGCGTAATTGCGTAGAAGCAGTTCTGCTGCCTGCCTAGAGCTATTTGAAAGGAAAAGGAAGACTGAGGATGGAGGGAAGCATAACAAAGAAAAGGACAAGAATACCTCTCTTTTGCACTCCAACTAGCTTTAGGGATCTTACGGAAAGCTTCAACGAGTATCTGATAGAAAATAAGGTCCACATTGTTTCAAATATCCAAAAAGAAAATCTTCACCAGATGACATAATGCATGCAGGCCATAGCTACCTGGTCATACGAAAACTTTGCTGCAATATTTCCACTTGCATGAAGGAAAAATTTCACAGAGCACTTTTCAGTTAGCTGTTTCACGTGATTGTGATTATGAGGCCCATAGCTTCCACTAGAGCTTTTCGCTTTGTTTATTTTCAGGGGGTTTTGGAGGACAGGCATACAGGAGTCAGGAAGATTGAAAAAATCAGATATAAGCACCTTAAGATGAGAATTGCAGGAAACTCACCGGAGACCTTATCTTCCCCTGATGGAGGTCTTATTATATCTGCAGCAGATAACACATCTTCCTGCAACAGAAGGGAGTAATGGAAAAACCCAATAAGCTAATAATTTAGTTACTTATCAGAAAGAGCCGAATAATTTAGCTCAAGGTGCACTAGCACACATGTACAGTTACATAACATGGATGTCAAAGTTGCTAAATTCTTTAAAGATGCAAGAAAAACACACTAAAACGTGCAAATCTCCGTGACCTAACGTGTCAAACAATCTATGCTTTCAATCTGAAACCTTAAGAATATATGTCTGTTATTGATAAGACATGGAGAGAATAACTTGTCTATTATTCAAAGAGAACAATGATATGAATACATGGAGGGACGAGCTAACTAAGGTAACTAAATAAGCTAACTATGGTAACTAAATATTCAAATCACTAACAATCAGCTGTATTATCTATCAAATCCCTATACTATCTATGTACATTATTATATAAATTTTGTAACAACCTCGAATAATCCAGTAACTCATTGCAGGTCTTATTCTTTTCCTGGGTCAAGCCAAGTCTGTAGAATAATCTTGTGAAAGGCGGCAGTATTATAGTAACATTTGACCCAAAATGTTAAGACTGTTGAAGACATTTTTTGAAACAAGACTGTTGAAAACATCACTAAGTAAAAATCTGCCCTCTAATATCTTAAGTTTTTAGATGAGGCAGTGCCACAACCCAACTCGTAACTGAGCAAGTCGAGGTCCTGAGTTCTAGTCTAAAAAGTTCTCTACATTCTTGTTCCATTAAAAAGAATCAAAACTGCATGTTGGCGTGCTACGTCTTTGATAATCTGATCACAAAAATCACAATTCAGGTGGAGTAACCAAATGTTTATTAACCCCTTTAAGTTTAGGTCTGCAACAGTATGAAAGACAAGAAGAATGCCTGAGCAAACAACTTGGTTTACTTCTGAAAAACAAATCAAGTCGAATCGTAACACCAACATAAATCACAAATATATTATAATATGCATGACGAAAAAGCCTAGCAGAGTTAAAATCCAACAAGAACAACAACATACCCAGCATAGTCACATATGTAGAGTCTGAGGAGAGTATAATGTGCACATACCCTAGCCCTACCTTTGTGGGAGTAAGGAGGTTGTTCCCGATAGAGCCTCGGCTCAAAAGAATGTTATCAAAGCAGCATGGCAAGTGAAAATATCCAAATGGGTATAACCAAAAACAGGAGTAGAAATGAAACTGGCCCTTCTAAATGCAACTGGAAAAGCATAAGGATCTCCTTGCGGGTGAATGCGGAGTTCAAAAAACCATAAATATACTCTACTAGGTGCCGATAATATGCATAAAGAAAAGCCAAACAGACCTTAAAATCAAAGTTAAAAATCCCAAAATGTGTAGAAATGAAACTGGCCCTTTCAAATGCAACTGGACAAGCATATGCATCAACTTGAGGGTGAGAAGGGGTACTTCAGAAAACCACAAATATACTCTACTGGGTGCAGATAATATGCACGAAGAAATGCCTAACAGACACCAAAATCAACAACAACAACAACATACCCAGTCCAATCCCATAGGTGGAGTCAAGTGAGGTTGTTTCCCATAAATCCTCAGCTCAAGGAAAAGCATTTCAAAGCAAATCGAAAAACAAACAACAAAATTAAACTAAAACCATGGCAAATACTACAGCAAGCAAAAAATGAACAGTAACTACAACAAAAAAGCACCATAATCCAACACGAAACTCAAAATTCCCAAGTGGGTATCTCCAAAAACATGAGTAGAAATGAAACTAACCCTTTTATACGCAACCCCAAAAGCATTAGTATCTCTCTGAGAGTGAGACGAAACTGTTGATTTCAAACAAGAACTCGTCGTAGCAGAAGAAGAAGATGCATTTCTCTCAGCAATTTGCCTATATGCATCTCTTTCAAGATTATCCAACTCCTCTACGCTCAATTCCCAATCATCAAAATCCATTTTTTTCTTCTTCTTCAACTCCAATTTTTTGAATTTCAAGAATTGCTGCCCGGTTTTCTTTTCAAATTTTGGGGGTTTTGCTGTAGATGTCTTCACTAGTTTTGCCTATTGAGTTTTTTTAAGCCAAAATTGCCCCATAAGTTTGAGGATAGGTCTCATTTCATCCTTATACTTTTAATTTGACCATTTATTACCCTTTAAGTTTGGTAAAATATTGTTGTCACAATGGCACGGTTGAATACTGTGTGTATGAACTGTCGAGTATACAAGAATTGAACAACAAATGATCATTTTAGATATATTACGACCAAGAAGCATTGAATTTTTTTTCGGATAGATCCTGATAGGTCAAAGGAGAAAGTAAATTGAAATATTGATTTTGTGTCTATTGTATTGAATTTTATGATATAGTTCCATTTTGAAAATCTATCATGCCAAAATCACTAAAAGGTAAGTCGATCATCCAATCCCTAGGTAAGTTGGTGCAATCCATTTGAATTTGCAATTAAGTGAATCAAATGTGCTTAATACTAGCAAATTTAAATGATTATAATTGCTCAATGTGATACATTGAGGACAGAATTTGACCTAACTTTTAACTTGAGGTATAATTTGGTAAAAAATTCACTTTTTGCACAATTAACTCATGCAGTAGACGTGTATTCTTTTATCAAGTTCAATTATGTAGTAAAAGTTAGGTTAAAGTTGGTTTCTAAGAGCTTGCAATATAATGAGTTTTTACGTTTGTGCAACATTAGATACTAGTCAATGTGTGCTTTGATATTTAGTTGGTGATAATTCAATTAGGAAAGGCAAATGTCTGATAGTTCAGGTAGAAAACTCGCAAAAACGTGATACTTCACGTGCTTTAATCATTATCTCTTTTTATAGCATGGAAAATACAAGAATATAATATCCAACATTAAACTTCCTAGTACCTTGACATGTACTACATGAGAGGCGACAGACATTCGATGAAATAATCAAGATACATGTAAGTCAGACCAAATCATATGCTATTATTATAAACAAAAACAAAAAGGAGCATGCACTACTTTATAGTTGGTCGCCATGTAATCTGTAGGTCATGAGTTCAAGCCGTAGAATCAACCACTACCACATCATACCCATTGATTGGTTTGCGACCCTTTCTGGACTTGCATGAATACGGGATGCTTTGTATATTGAGCATAAATACCATTTTGTCTATTAATCAAAGTTTCATGATTTCCTTTTTCCACAATGGCACCATATCTGATTACAGCAATAACATCAGCTCCTTTAATTGTCGACAATCTATGAGCCACCACAATTGTTGTTCTGCCTGATCTTACTCGATCAAGTGCGTCTTTAACTACTTTCTCAGACTCCGAGTCAAGTGCACATGTGGCTTCATCCAGTAATATATTTGGGCATCTCACTATAGCTCTTGCAATTGCAACTCTTTGTTTCTGTCCACTAGATAGTTGTATGCCCCTTTCACCAACTACTGTTTCATTACTCTTATGGTTAGGTAATTATAGTTGTAATCCTTCATATAATCAAGGCACTCATTACCAAATTAATAGTGTACATGTTTTGGTATCATTTAGGGGTGGCAATTGGACGGGTTGGGTCAAATTTGAACGGGTTATAATGGATCAAGACACCAAATGAGTCAAGACCCAACCCAACCCAAATTTGCTTAGGTCAAAACGGGTTGAGTAACGGGTTATAGAGCGGATCAAGACTCAACCTGACCCACTTTTTACTAAGTTTTACTTATTTTATTTATTTTTTTAATATTTTAGTATTAATTAAGTTAATTTTTCTTTATTATGGTTATATAAAACATATCAAATTGAAAAAAAAAGTGTTTTGAAAATATTTTAACAAGATCTCTCTTGAATTAATTTGGGTTGCATATTAACACAATTATAAATGAGTTGAAATAGGTTGGGTTGAGATGAGTTGAGTTAATAAATTGTCCGCCCAAACTTCAACAAGTTGGGTCGGATTGAACGTGTTGAGCTTAATTTTGCCACCCCTAATATCTTTGCATACATTGATGATGATTATTAGTAAAGGATATAGAATTAGAAAGTCTAATATAGTTTTTTTTAAAAGTTTGAGTCAATTCTTTAAATTCAATAGTAAATAAACAATAATTTTAAATCGAAGTTCACGCTAAATTAAGTAATAACATAAATACAATAGAAAAATCGAAGAAACAACAAATTTTTCTGTAAATGATTATGTGGCAGAAACTTTTTATTTGGGGGGGGGGGGGTGAAAGGTGGCAGTGGCTCCTTTTGCTTGGAGGACTTTAAAAGTGCACCAAATTGAAAAAGGATTACTTATTCCTTTTCTAAATCCAGTGTGAAATTAACAATTTATAAATTGTTATTCCCTTGTCCAACATTATATTTCCTAGTAACAAGTATCTGATGAAATAATCGAGGTACATTATGAATTAAAATAAAAATAGTACATTTATATTGCTTCATTATTCATGTCTTCATGTGATTTATACGTCACAAAATCTGTCACTGATGTTTGCATCAGAGTAAACTGTCTAAATCACACTAATTGGTTTGTGGCCTTTGATTCTCGAAACTTACAGAATCCAACATGCTTTGTGCATCAGACTGTCCTTATCATGTCCTGTTAATTCAAAGTGCCAATAGACTTTGATACTAAAGAAGCATAAATACCATCTTGTCTATTAACCAAAGTTTCATGATTTCCTTTCTCCACAATGGCACCATCTTTGATTACAGCAATCACATCAGCTCCTTTAATTGTGGACAATCTATGAGCCACCACAATTGTTGTCCTGCCTGATCTTACTCGATCAAGCGCGTCTTGAACTATTTTCTCAGACTCCGAGTCAAGTGCACTTGTGGCCTCATCTAGTAGTAATATCTTTGGACATTTCACTATAGCTCTTGCAATTGCAACTCTTTGTTTCTGTCCACCAGATAGTTGTATACCCCTTTCACCAACTTGTGTTTCATAACCCTGCACATTAAGATGAAAAAAAGAGTTAGTGACAGACAACTGTGTATTATTGGGAGCATCTGACATGGGTGCAGCAACATTTTTGAAGGGTCCGAACAACATAGTGTACAAGAAGGTACCTGTTGTAAGCCACTGATGAAGTTGTTAGCATTTGCTAATTCAGCAGCAGCTAATATTTCTGCTTCTGTGGCATCAGTTTCTTTTCCATATGCTATGTTTGCTC